>VCAZ01000190.1:0-7500 GCA_005784505.1 Bagarius yarrelli
TTTTATTTTATTTTGTTTTATTTTTGTTTTCGTTACTTGTTTTCTTTTATTTTATGTTTTATGTTGTTTATTTTTAATGTTATTTAATATTTTGTTTCTTGTTTCGTGTTTTTTTTCTGTTTATGTTTTGTTCCTGTTTTATGTTGTTTCATTTTATTGTGTTTTACGTTTATTTTTGCGTTCTGATTTTTTTTGTTTTATTGATCTTGTTTTCGTTTGTTCATGTTTTGTCTTTTGTTTACTCCTTCTTGTCCTGTTCACTGAGCTTGTTCCCTGTGTTACTTGTCATTGATCCCCTTCTCCATGTGTTGTTTCCCTGGTCAGTCTTGTGTGTTTTTTTTTTTTTCATTTGTCTTTGTCGTGCTTTCAGTTGTGTCCCGTACCGCTGTCATGATTGCTGTCAAGTCTTTATAGTCTAGTCCATGTGTTGTTTTCTTTATGTTTGTGCTAATTTTGTGCTAGCAAGCTATTCTGGGCTAGGTCAGCTAGTCATCACGTCGAGCTTATCTTATGTTTACTGTTTTGTTCAGGTGTAATAACTGCACCTTTGGTTGAAGCCCCACTCTTCCTCAGTGGAGATTCGTTAGAATTATCCAGTTTAATTCGACAGTAAGGGTGAGAGAGGCAGAGGGACCACCAGCGGATGAGTGTATAAATAGTTGGCTACATAAGCGCGCGATCACCACTCGTGGCCGTGTCTCCTGCTCCAGACAGAAGAAGACGACAGGCCGATAGACGGATATGGTGTCGCGCACTGTCCTCGGGTGTGCGCCGTCTCTCTGGTGTCTCTGGCTGACGCGTGCTCGCTCTGGCACGCTGCTCCGCTTCCCCGTCGGTCATGCTGCGGAGCCGCGCGCCTCACCGGGACCTTCCGCCGGTTACATATCAACACTAAACCTGAGGGAAGGCTGTGCCACCATTACCTACAATTTATTCATTTACATTTCTACCATTTATCCAGTGACGATATTTATCTATATTTTAATCAAACTGAGCATTGAGGGTAAGGGCCTTGCTCAGGGCCCACAGTGGCAGTTTGGGGGAATGACCTTGACTTCGATCAGCAGTTCAACACAAAATAATTTATAGTGACTAAATCATTATAGACGACATAAAGATCCTGTATTATTTCTTTCTTTCTTTCTTTCTTTTTCTTTCTTTCTAGCTGCATCTCGTGTTCTGTTTACGGTGTACACAGTTTTTATCTTAGGTCTTGATTTATACACAAACATGGATTCTGTTTAATGTCCTAATTTCAATCCACTTTGTATTTTATTACTCTTTTTATTTGCCATAAATATATATTTATTTGTGGTTAACACATTAATTTTTTTACATTTTTATACATTATTCATATAAGATCTAATATGTATTATCTCACTGTTTTTTGTATATTTTTCCCTTTTTTCCTTTTATTATTTGTATAAATCTATAGTTTTGATTTAAATACATTTTTATTTATGTTTTTTTTTTTTCGGTTTCCGGTTATTTTTTACTTAGTAACATGTTAATTAGTTAATTAATTATTAAACGCCATAAAATCCACTAAATAATTTTTGATTTGCTAGCGTTTTATCTATTTATGCTAATATTTAATTATTATTTTCAATTTTATAAACTTGACAATCCTAATTAAATTTCCAGACCTTTGTCCGGTTTCACTCTGTATAATTTAAGCTTTAATAATCATGATTTTAATTGTTGATTTAATCAGATTATTAATATAAGAAGAGGTTTTTTAGCAGAGTTGTTACTTTACCTGGTGATCGATTCTCCTTAGCATCATTAGCATCACCTCAACAGCATCTACTACATCCACAGGAAACATTTTTCTATACACAGACAGAATAAGATATTCCCTCTGTCCCCGACACACGGAGAGGACGTCCCTCAGAGGAGGACAATATTCCCTTTCTTTTAAAAACTCACACTGTGTGCATGTCCTGAGGTAAAAACTGCTGTCCTCTAACTCCTACGGAAGAGTGAGAGCGCGCGAGCTGTGGCTGAGTGACGCGCGTGCAGATGTTGCCTCTGTCACGAGCTCCTGATTGACCGTCCATATTCCACGTCTTGTAATAAAATAAAAATCTTAAAAAAAAAAAAAAAAATCAAAATCAAAACTAGTCCAGTTCAGTTACGAAACAACAGACGAACAAATGGAAGGTTTTCCGCATCGGACCGGTTCTTCTTTCTTATTTCTTTTCTTTTTTTTCCTTATACCTGCAGTATCGGTATGAGTCCAATTGGGCGGGAAAAAACGCCGCGCGCGAGCTGGAATTTCTGATCGGTGCTCGCGGAGCGCGCGACGTCATTCTTCCATAAGGATGAGAGAGAGAGAGAGAGAGAGAGACTGCGCCACCGAATGTTTGTGTGTGTGTTTGTGTGTTGTGGTGTATTTGTGTGAATGCTTTCCGCACAATTCTACTGTAAGCGGGTCCCAAAGAGAGAAAGAGAGAGAGGAGAGAGAGAGAGAGATAGAGCCAAAGAGAGAAAGAGACAGAAGAGTGAGGGAGAGACAAAAAGATAGAAAGGGATACACACAGAGGACAAAGAGAGAGAGAGAGGATACACATACAGGCACAGAAGGAGACAGAAATAAGAAGAGAGACAGAAGAGCGAGAAAGACCCGAAAGGATAGAGAGGAAGAGACAGAAAGAGAAAGAGAAAGAGAGAGAGAAAAAAGAGAGAGGAAAGAAAAAAGAAGAAACGAAGAAAGATATACACACAGATGAAAAAGAGAGATACACAGAGAACAGAGAGAGAGAAAAAAAAGACGAGATGAGATGAAGAGAGACAAAAATATAGAGAGAGATACAACAGAGACAGAAAGGACAGAGAGATAGAAAGCGCACTGTACTGTGTGGGTGTGGTGTTGTGATTGAATGCTTTTTGCAAATTCTACTGTAATCGGGACCCAAGAGAGGAACAGAGAGATGCAAAAAGATAGAAAGGGATACACACAGAGGGACAAAGAGAGCGAGAGAGAGACAAAAAGGGAAGGACTTGGATCTTATTATTATATAGATATATATTATATCTATATATAGAGAGAGGAGGGAGACCGAGAGAAGGACGAACTAAAGAGACAGAGAACCAAAAAGAGAGAGAGAGAGAGAGAGAGAGACAGCTGTATGTTTCTGCTGTTTATATGTTTTATGTGTTAATATTCTATAATCCGGTCTTGCTCGATTCCGATTGGCTGTTCTTGTCACTGTGAGATAACGCGCCGCAAAACGCTGCTAATACAAACTGCCTTTTCCTTTTTGTATTATGGATGTACTGAGCGTTGGCTGCAACCGAATCTCACACTACTTATACAGTGTATTCGAGTTATACACAATTCTCAACACGGAGTGACGAATGTGTACGCATGTGTACGGCAGTGTGTCGAAAGTGTTACGCAGTGTGTACCGCAGTGTGTAGGAGTGGTGTACGGCCGGCAGTGTGTACGGCAGCAGTGTGTACGCAGTGTGTACGGAAGTGTACGGCAGGTGTGGTGGAAGTGTGTACGGAATTGTGTACGGCAGTGTGTACGGCCGTGGTGTCCGGCAGTGTGTACGAAGTGTGTACGGCAGTGTGTACGTACGTGTGTACGGTGTGTACGGCAGTGTGTACAGAGTGGTACGCAGTGTACGCAGTGTGGTACTCTGCAGTTTGTAAGTGTGGAAGAGTGTGTACGGAAAGTGTTACGGCAGTGGGGTTGTACGGACGTGTGTACGGCATGTGTCGACGTGGTACGCAGTGTGTAGTAATGTTACGGCATGTGTCGGCAGTGTGTACAGAAGTTGTACGGCAGTGTGTACAGAAGGTTACGGCAGTGGTGTACGAAGTGTGTACGGCCTTGGTCGGCCTTGGTACAGAATGGTACGGCAGTGTTTACAGAAGTGTGTACGGCAGTTGTGGAAGTGTGTACGATTCTAACTCCAACTGTTAAAACTCATAAAAACTATTGTATAACACCCTCGCCATAATAACCCTCCAATCGGTTTCTGTCCTTTACATCATGTGTGTCACTTTATTCTTAGCGAAACAAGCTAACTGTATTAGCCACCTTCACTCAGCAGCGCTACTGATGATCTCTGCTTCGTCTGTCCTAGCTTTAGTTTTCCTCACAGCGTCTCCTCATACATGCACCAAAAGGTCAATTAACCAGGTGACTAGTAACTAACCAGCTAATGTTTATCTTTTCTGAGAAAAAAAAGAAATTTTGCAGAAAATATGCAGAAGAAAATTCTAACTGAAACGCGGTCGTTGTGTAGTTGCCGCTCACTCACATAAATACCGAACGCTCGCCGGCACTTAGTCGCTCGATAGTGCGAATGCGATATCTGTCTTTTCCCTAAGGAACCACAGCAGTCCATAAGGTCCAATTATGAGCCGCGAATGCGGCGGTGCATCGGCTCTATAATACATCCTAACGCTAGAGGAGACGCCGCTGGGGTATTTGCTGATTTACATAAAATTTTTCTCTCATTGTGTTGGAATAGAAAAAAAGAGAAAAAAGAGGAGAAGATGCGAGAGGAAACAATTCTAACAGCTAAAGCGTGAGTGATCTCGCAGTCCATCGCCTAACAATACGCAGAAAATGTTCCAATGCCAGGTGTTTTTAGTATTACCTGCGAAAACACAACCATGTCGCACGAATGTTTGGGATTTCTGACAGTTTTTCGACATTTTTTAAAATAAATCTTTATAAAGTTTCGCCATACTATTAATATTAATAAATATTCAATCTCTAATACTGTATAAGCTCAAAAGTCGAACACACACACACACACACACACACACACACACACACACACACAGAATAACCGAAGATCATGCAAAGCGAATATTTCTGCTCCATATGCCGCCCTGCTGATCCTCAGGATTCGACTCTTTTTTAACCTTTGACCTTTAGTTTATCCCGCTAGTATCTGCTTTGTGTCCGGGAGGCTGGGACCAAAAATATAACTCCATCCTGTCCCTGTCCCTGTCCCTATTTTTATAACATAGCAAATCCATGAAGCTAGTTACATTTCTCCTTCGGCTACAGTATCGTTAAATCCCATCTGTTTTCTGGTTATAGTGTTGCTGGAAGTTTATCATTACGTTATGCTACTAATGTTTAGCGTATTTATACTACTGTATAGTTCTGTTTCCATTGGGATGGTCAATTCGTCTGGACGCAAAAAAAATATCCTGTCATGTACGTTTACATTTATCTCTTTTTTACAAATGAGCAATTTAAGGTTAAGGGCCTCGCTCAGGGGCCCAATAGTGACAACTTGGAGGTGCCGGAAATCGAATCCTGATCTTCCAATTATCAGTCCAACACCTTAACCACCGCACTACCACTTCATGGGCTTCTGTTTTTTAATAAAATGTTTCATCAAGGAGGTAAATGGAGACACTTAAACCTCATGGAACTGAGTAGAACTTCAACCCAGGAGACATTCACAATATTCAACATTTAAAAATAAAATTAGAACCAAAATCTAATTCAAGAACCTTCTAATTTTTTAGTCATTAGCACTATTAATGCTATGCTACAACCAAATCGAATATAAACTGTTATCTCAGATTAGATTAGATTAAATTAGATTAGATTTGATTAGATACACTTTAATGTCATTGCACATAGTTACAAGCAACGAAATGCATTAGATCTAACAGAACGCAAAGTAGCACGCAGAATAAACACTGTACAGTTCTAGAAATATGGATATAAAAGACTATTATGAATATACAGAATATAATATATTAGAGATGGTATGTCAGGAACTCTGAGTGATGTCCCTGGATCACGAAATTACCTATAATCTATAGAAAATACAAAAATCTCTTGAGAAACGCTTGACGAATATACCAGAAACTCTCTCTATATATAAATACACGCTATAAATTAGTAGAAATGAAAGAATTGCAGCGGATTAATATGCAGAAGTTTACATATACCTAATAAATATATAGATTATTATTATCAGTCTATATCATACTATACAGATGAAGCACAGGATTATAGAGATCTAAAGGAAGTATTTGTCGTTTTTTAGTTAAAAAAAAGAAATAGTTGATAAAATGTTATTTGTGGACCCGACCAATGCGTCCACCAAAAAAAAACATGCCACACACATACAAGGAAAAAGTGCGCACCTATACAATTTACTGATGGGTTTTGAGGTGTATAGTGTGTGTGTGTGTGTGTGTGTGTCTATGTCCCTAGAAGTATACTGAGGTCACTGAGGTTAAGGATAGCATTTAACAAAGTATGAATAAGTATCTCACAGAAACGTCTTAAGAAGGACAATATTAAAAGAAATTGTGTGTGTGTGTGTGTGTGTGTGTGTAAGCCACAAAGAGAGCTGTATTATCTCCGCATTACTTGTGTGACCTGGGCTAAGTTTCCATAACAAACCTTATATATATGACATAATCATGGACAAACAAGTGTGTGTGTGTGCGTGCGTGTGTGTGTGTGTGCATTATTTTCTCATTTCCGCTTAATCGCAGCTTATTTTTGTCCCCAAATAAATAATCACACCCTGCACAACACCGATGTATCCGAGTGTATTAAGCTTACCGAAGTGTGTATTTGTGTGATTACGAATGATTTGATCTGCGTAATATTATTTTATTTTAATTTTAATTTTTTAAATATTCATTGACTTTGTTTATAATCTGATGACTGATTAATTATTTCCCACAATGCATTTGTAGCCGCAGTCCTGCGCCTGCCTCGTTAGACAGAAACACAGACACACTGATATGGTTAGTCAAAATAAAAAAGAAAGATAAAATTAAAGCAATAAAAGCTTCTGTGATGAACTGGAGTTTAAGCTAAACGTAGCAGTGCAACACAACAGCAGAAGCTAAACAATCACAGGTTTATATACACAACTAATTAAAGGGAGACAATACACAGCTAACGATAATAGGGGAACCAACCAATGACAGGACAGGAGTAAATCACATGACGAGCCCCTGACACACAGAACAAACTAGACAAGAGAAAGAAAGACTTTGTTAGGATAATAAAGTTGTTGCCCTCTGGTGGTCTGACTGGGTACTGCCTTATATATCTCTTAAAGCTACAGTAGCTGCTGTACAAGCCACGCCCCTGAGGAGTTTGTTTGAATGGCTTGGACTCCTTTTATAGACAGGGTCACCTTAACACACTTTATTCAGTCTTATTACTGACATCAGTGTGTGGACAGTTCAGCCAGATAAATCCTCATCTAAGCAAATATATATATATATACTATATATATATATATATATATATATAATATATATATTACTATCCCATTTTGCTATATATTTTTTCCACAATAAACAATAAACGCTTCTCTGAAATGAAGTAATTTATTACTGGTAAAGTAGAATTAGCATAAAACCGCTAACACACAATAGGTACAATCTTAAGTTTGTTTTACAAAAAAAAAAATGATGTACATTTCTTTTTTTCCATCACAAATAAAATCAGAAACACAAAGGCTTAGTGTTTATCACCGTTCCCTC
>VCAZ01000190.1:12500-157500 GCA_005784505.1 Bagarius yarrelli
GATTAAATATGAAGGTATGAGGGTATAAATATGAAGCGTGATACAGTATAAATTAAATATGAATGGTAATATGAGCGTATATAGTAAGCGATAGTATGTTAAATATGAAGGTATATAATGAGCGATACAGTATAAATTAAATATGAAGGATATAATGAAGCGATACAGATACAGAAGTAAAAGTAGAAGGGTATCGATAAGGTAGTATATAATGAAGCGTACAGTATAATATTAAATAAGCGTATATATGAAGCAATGCAGTATATATTAATGAAGCGATGCTAATTATGAAATTAAAGGTATGAAATTATATATGAAGCGATACAGTATAAAATTAAATATGAAGGGTTAAGTGAAGCGATATATGGAAGGTATATAATGAAGCGATACAGTATAAATTAAGGTATATAATGAAGCGAGTATAAATTATGAATAAGGTATATAATGAAGCGATAGAAGCAGTATAAATTAAATATGAAGGTATATAATGAAGCGATACAGTATAAATTAATTGTTAAAGCATATATGAAGGTATATAGTGAAGCGAGACAGTATGTTAAATAATGAAGGTATATAATTGAAGCAATACAGTATAAATTAAATATGAAGGTATATAATGAAGCAATACAGTATAAATTAAATATGAAGGTATATAATGAAGCGAACAGTATAAATTAAATATGAAGGTATATAATAAAGCGATACAGCAGTATAAAAATTAAATATGAAGGGTATATAATGAAGCGATACAGTATAAATTAAATATGAAGGTATATAATGAAGCGATACAGTATTTTAAATATGAAGGTATATAATGAAGCGATACAGTATAAATTAAATATGAAGGTATATAATGAAGCGATACAGTATAAATTAAATATGAAGGATACAGGTATAAATAATGAAGCGATACAGTATAAATTAAAATTGAAATATGAAGGTATATAATGAAGCGATGCAGTATAAATTAAATATGAAGGTATATAATGAAGCGATACAGTATAAATTAAATATGAAGGTATATAATGAAGCGATACAGTATAAATTAAATATGAAGGTATATAATGAAGCGATACAGTATAAATTAAATATGAAGGTATATAATGAAGCGATGCAGTATGTATATATGAAGGTATATAATTACAGAGATGACCTACATGAGCAGAGCCGTCGGGTGACAGAGTTTCTCGTCCTCGTGATTTATATCCAGACAGAACGCGTGCAGTAAAAGACCGAAGCATGTTAAATAAATGCACACAGTCAGACCAAATTTCACTGCGAAGCAAAGCATAAAGAACCGCAGCGTCTGTAGACAGGAAACACATCATTACAACCGATTAGTATTATTATTACCACCATCTTTACCTCTGAAACCTAGATTACATTCGTGTGTGTGTGTGTGGGTGGTTGTTCGTATGTGACCCTGTGATCTGTCCAGGGTGACCCCTGCATTTTTAACCCAATGATAGTTGCGATAAAACTCCAGCTGATAGGAAATATATGTAGTAGCTAATATATATAATAGATCATAAATATATACGATACTATAAGTGCTCTTTTTGAAAGTATTTATGGAAGCTAGTAATTTTAAACAAGTGTAAGGGAAGTTAGTTAGTAGTTAGTTACTATTTTACTATGCAAGGATGATATTATGTAGCAGGTATTTACTTCGTACATGCGTGATAACTAGTAATATTTAACAAGTATAAGGTAGGTAGTTAGTGAGTGGATGGCTAAAGGCTAGTATGTTGATAGATATGGATGGGGGAGGGTAGCAGGTTATTAATAGATAATTATGTTGCAAGTAGCCAACAATAGTAAATGAAATATTTAAAGGCAAGTTAGCAGCGTTAACTATGTATAACTGGTGGTAGGATATAATATGAAGGTATACAGAAGGTTGCAGGTTTCTAATAGTTTAATAATTTACTTTAACTGATGTTAATGTTTATATTATAATATTACCTTTTTTGGCAGGAATCTGAGATTTTTTCCAGTAGGAACCTTCATGATGGAGCTGTCAGACGGCTTCCCCAGCAGTGACACACTAAACACATCCACAGTAATGAAACAGGTGTTTTGTCTGTCTGTCTGTCTGTCTGTTTATCTACCTACATTTACATTAACTGCATTTGACAGACGTCTTTATCCAGAAAAACTTACATGTATCTTAGTTATGCAGCTGAGCATTTGAGTGTCTGTCTATCTATCTTTGTGTGTGTGTGTGTGTGCGTGTGTTTGTGTGTGTGTGTGTGTGTTTGTGTGTGTGCTTACCTCAGCAGGGGGTAATAACAGCATGAGAGAAGAAGAACATCACTAGTAGCCAGAGGAGGAGGTAGTTGGCAAATACACGCCAGAATCTACAACAACACATAACACACACACACACACACACACACACACACACACACACACACACACACAGTTATCCTATAGCAGGTTCCAGAGCTTTAACACCTTAGTACTGTTACTGTGTTCTGTTTCTGTACTTGAATGAGAACGAGTGATAGCTGACACTGCAGCAGAAACAGGAAGCACTTCCTGATTCCAGCTGTGGTGTGGCGAGCCTGTGGAATGTAAACATATACATATAAACACACATACACACACACACACACACACACACAATACTGCATAACACAGATTTATTAGACCTGAATTATAAACATAAAAACACAATGTGTGTTTGTGTGTGTGTGTGTGTGTGTGTGTGGTTATATGTATGAAAAATAACCAAGAATATCAAGCAGTTATCTGTGTGTTTTGTGTGTGTGTGTGTTTGTGTGTGTGTGGTTATATGTATGAAAAATAACCAAGAATATCAAGCAGTTATCTGTGTGTGTGTGTGTGTGTGTGTGTGTACTGCATATGTATATGTGGTGTGTGCACCTGTCTGATAAGTCTAATGACCACATTGTTGTCCTGATGCTGTAGCTGCACAGTGCAGGCTAACCCACAGATGGCGCTGGAGAGCTGACTAAGACCTGCGCCACCCGGTTGTGTCCGAGTCCTCGGGTGGGCGTGGTTACTGGAGGGACAGCACACGGGGACGAGCGGTTCGAGAGCGATGCTGTGGAAAAGGACAGAGAGAGTAAGAGCAGATGAGTGACAGTCACAGGTCATGTGATTTAAAAAAACTGATCAAGAGGTCACATGACCTAATGTCGCTCTGGAGGAAGATGGCGTTGTTGTTAATGTTCTGGCTGCTGCCAAGGCAACACACGACTTCACCGTATTCCTGCATGATACACACCATCTCACACTCGGCTATGTCACACACACACACACACACACACACACACACACACACACACACAAATTACATGTGCACTATTCATGATCATAACCATGTTAGTGTGTGTGTGTGTGTGTGTGTGTGTGTGTGTGTACTCTGAGATGTGCAGTCTGTAAATAAAGGGACCAGCAGTGGGACGTTATCGATGTTCTCCAGGTGAGGACGAACGTTCTCAATACCTTTGGGCAGCTTAGCCTGAAAAATAACCCAAAATATCAACCAGTTGTCTGTGTGTGTGTGTGTGTGTGTGTTTGTGTGTGTGTGAAAAAGTATGGATGATTGTGTGTGTGAGTGTGTATGTTTGTATTTGTTTGTGTGTATGTATTTGTGTGTGAGTGAGTATGTATGTGTGTGTGTATATGTGTCTGTGTGTGTGTTTCTGTGTGTGTGTGTGTGTGTGTGTGTGTGTGTTACCCTGTTTAAATCTTCAATCAGACATGCGTTTTCATGCTCCATTGACCTCGACTCCGCCTCCTCTTTCACACACTCCCCCATCAGATCAGATTCTTCTGAAGATGTAATTGATGGTATTAAGATGTTAACAGACACACACACACACACACACACACACACACACACACACACTTATACATATTTAGGATATAGTTGTAATATTATACACTGTTAACTCTTCTCTCAGCAGTGGGTGTGTTCCTAAATCTTTTAAATTAGCAGTTATTAAACCTTTAATTAAGAAACCTGACCTCGACCACAGTGAGCTGTGGAAACTACAGGCCGATATCTAACCTTCTGTTTATCTCTAAAATCCTAGAGAAGATAGTAGCGCAACAGCTATGTTAGAAATAACAAAATAATAAGAAATAACATACACAAACTTTATCAATCAGGATTCAGGCCTCACCACAGCACAGAGACGGCACTGGTCAAAGTAGCTAATGACCTCTTACTGGCATCCGATCAAGGCTGTGTCTCGTTGCTTATATTACTTGACCTTAGTGCGGCTTTCGACACCATAGATCACGATATTCTTCTTCACAGATTAGAAAAATCAGTAGGAATTAAAGGAACAGCTCTTGCGTGTCTCAGGTCCTATTTAAACCGATCGCTACCAGTTTGTAGATTTAAATGGTGATTATTCTGCCTGCTCCCGTGTAAAGTATGGTGTTCCACAGGGCTCGGTTTTAGGCCCACTTCTTTTCTCTCTTTACATGCTGCCTCTGGGAAACATAATCCGTAAGCATGATATCAGTTTCCACTGTTACGCTGATGACACACAGTTATACGTCTCATCAAGGCCTGATGCGAAAGGCCAGTTTAATAAAATTGAGCAATGTGTGAAGGAAGTAAGAGATTGGATGTTATGCAGTTTCCTCTTGCTTAACGCTGACAAGACGGAGGTTCTGGTTCTAGGACCACAGGTAGCTAAAAGTAAGCTTCCTGATCACACCTTAACCCTAGACAGTCTTTCTGTTTCACCAAGTGCAACAGTAAAAGATCTGGGTGTGATTTTAGACTCCAATCTCTCATTTGAAGCCCATGTCGATAATATTAGCAGGATAGCTAATGGTTCTATCATCTCAGAAATATCGCTAAAATAAGAAATATCCTGTCACTAAATGATGCAGAAAAATTAGTTCATGCGTTTATCACATCCAGGCTGGACTACTGTAACGCTTTACTGTCTGGATGTTCAACTAGGTGCATTAATAAACTTCAGTTAGTCCAGAACGCAGCAGCGAGAGTCCTCACTAAAACTAAAAGATACGAGCACATCACGCCGGTCTTATACACACTGCATTGTCTCCCAGTGAGACACCGCATCGATTTTAAAACACTACTGTTAACTTATAAAGCTCTAAATGGTCTCACACCGCAGGACCTACGCGAACTTCTAGTGTCTTACGTTCCGCCACGCCTACTTCCATCAAAGGATGCAGGCTGCCTGTCAGTACCGCGCATTATAAAGACTACAGCAGGGGGCGGAGCCTTTTCTTACAGAGCCCCAATGCTATGTTATAACCTCCCTATGTATGTTCGGGAATCAGACACAGTCTCAGTGTTTAAGTCCAGGTTAAAAACTTATTTATTTAATCAAGCATTTTGTATTGATTCCCCTTAGATAAAGGAGCAGATCTGGGGGACTGATGGGTGTTGAGTATTATGGGATGTTAGATGTCTTCCCCTCTCTTATTGATCACGGTGTTGATGATGAGAGCGGCTGGTTGCTTAACATATCAGGGAGCCCTCATGTCTGTGTTTCCCTCTGGTTCTCCTTTAGTTATGCTGACCTAGTTAGTCTCACCCGGAGTCCCAGCTTTACTCTACATTATTCACTTAATCACTCCAAACCGTGTGATTACAATGTCACTTAACTGTTTTCCTTCTTTTTGCCTTCCTTTCTCTCTCTCTCTCTCTCTCTCTCTCTCACTGTTGAGTTACATACGCCACAACGGAGCTGCCGGTGATCCAGTCCCCACCACCGACCCGTCCTGTGGGTCCCTTCCCTGTGACCTGCCCAGCGGATGATGCATCACCAGGGCGATCTAGGACGACCCACTTCGCCATAAAGATGTTCCGGCTGCTCGCTAAGGACTGATGATTATAGTTGTTTACACACACACGATGTAACCTCATGATCCCTGCTACCTGTTTTCACCCAAATGAGGATGGGTTCCCTGCTGAGTCTGGTTCCTCTCAAGGTTTCTTCCTATCTCATCTCAGGGAGTTTTTCCTTGCCACCGTCGCCCCCCGGCTGCTCATCAGGGACAAACTGATTTCTGTTTAATTCTGTTTTATAATTTCTTCAATTGTAAAGCTGCTTTGTGACAATCACCATTGTAAAAAGCGCCAAACAAATAAAACTGAATTGAATTGAATTAAAGCAAAAGAGAAAAATTATTCAGATTATTACTGATATCTGTGTGTGTGTGTGTGTGTGTGTGTGTGTGTTCATTTCTCTTTATTCATTCATGTGTGTGTGTGTGTAAAAGTGTGTAAAAGTGTGCCTATATATATATATATATACAGTTTTATATACACACACACATGCGCATATATATATATATATATATATATGCGCATGTGTGTGTATTTTGTATATATACCTGTGTGTGTGTGTGTGTGTGTGTGTTTGGTACCTTCCTGTGTTTCTGTTAGATGAATATTTTCTGGATCGAGTAGGAAACACTCTGACTGCAGAGAGATGTGACAGTTCCATCCGGTCTCTAATCCCATCTTTTCAGCAAACACCTACACACACACACACACACACACACACACACACACACACAGTTCATTAAAGCACCAATAACATGATCGATATGTGTATGTGTGAGTGAATGTGTGAGTGAGTGTATGTGTGTGTGTGTGTGTGTGTGTGTGTGTGTGTAACCTTGCTGCGAACTTCTTCCTCACTGGAGAAATATACGAAGCGAATGCATGCGCTGTCCAGCCCAGAAATGAGTCGAACCATGTCAGGTCTCACCTGATACTGAGAAGAAACCAGGCCAAGGAACACCTGTTGTTTTAGGGGGGACAAGAGCACATCCTCTACACACACACACACACACACACACACAAACTACTAGAATATTTTTAACTTACAATATTTTTTACTTTTATCTTATTTTTAATGAACACTTGCTCCTTCTCACCACCAGAGGTCACTGGTTTCGTAGTTTTATTCTACAAAACTTTGTTGCTGATTTTCCTCCTTATTTGGAAGATCAATATCAATATTTATTTCAATGAAAATAAATGGAACCACCAGCAGATAACAGCGCTGTAGTGCTGTGGTGTAGGAGGAATAAGTGACCACGCTGATTAGTCTCCTGAACTACAATCAGGTCAGATTATCTTTCGTGTCTTTCTTTAAACTGTGTATCAGACGGGCAGAAGGTACGAACCTGCATCTTCGTTGCTCAGACTGGGCGGAAGTTCAACACACATCCCGTCTATCTCAGGATCGTGAGGGTGGAGCAGTGGCTTAAACGACACGGTGACACACTGACCCGCCATGCAGGAGCGCTGGTAAAAATCCACCACCTTCTTTCTACACAACACAAAAGTCATCAGCGATTTTTAGGGGTTCTTTAGAGAAGATCTGGATGGGTTTTTTTTTTTTTTTTTTTTTTTTACACAGCCAATCGAATGTTTTACATGTTGTTGAAATGTGAGATAAACATCTGGAGGCGTGTTGAGACTGTCTTTAAACAAAAAAAACAAAACAAAACTGTGTGTAGAGACACGTTTAAAACCTGACCTGTCTGAGTCTGTCAGGAGCTGGAGATCTTCTCCATTCCAGAACTCAGAGCATGTGCTGAGGACCGCATCAGCAGAGCCGTAAGAAAACAGCTGGAATTCACCTGAGGGGCAAAAACAACATAATGAGAGAGAGAGAGAGAGAGAGAGAAAGGGAAAGAGAGAGAGAGAGGGAAATAAACTATTTGAAACAATAGACCTTTACTTTATATGTGTGTGAGGTCATGTGAGGACCGAATAAGTCCCCATAATGTTAGTAATACCTGGTGTGTTTAACAGCTAGTATAGGAGTATTTGACTGTGTGTAGACGTGCAGCAGGTCCCCACGTTGTTCGCTGTTTAGTTTCTGAGACTAAAGTTAAGGATTTGGGTTTTATATAACATTCGTCAGTAGAAGGTCCCCACAAACACATAAAGGAATCATTTCATTTAATAAAGAGACGTTTGTTTGTTAGTTTGTTTGTTTTTAGTAAATATGCACAGGTTCCTGCTTATGAAAACAATGTTTGGTTTGTTAATGTTTTGTTTTATTTTGTTTGTTTATGGTTTTTGTTTGTAAACAGGATCATGCTTTAGGAGCATTTGTTTGTTTGTTTGTTTGTTTGTGTTTGTTTGATTAGGTCAACAGGACTGCACTATAAAACAGCACACATTTATTTATTTCATTATTATTGTTGTTTATTTGACCTCGTTTGTACAGCTGAACCTGCTTCTGAATTACTAATACACAAGTGAGAAGTTGTTGTGTTGATGATAAAAATGTGTGTGTGTGTGTGTGTGTGTGATCACCAGTGTGTGCATGGTGCACCAGCAGGGCAATGAGATGTGAGAACGGCAGGCGTCTCATGGAAACAGGGGGAGGGGCAATCAGTCCTGGCTCTCCAGAGCAAGGGATTGTGGGTAGTGTGTACGCAGCCACACTCATCCTCTGCTGGAATGGTTCCTTGGCCAAAGGAGAGAACCCTTCACTCACATACACACACACACACACATACACACATATATACACATATATACACATAGTTTGATGGACCTCTGTGTATCAGTTTGTTTTGTCATGTTTTGTTTATTCTTATATTTTCTGTATTTGTCATTAATATACATAAAAAAATATAAATCAATAATACTTATCAATAAAGATGAATATTAAGTAAATTACACAAGTATAAGCAAATATAAACAAAAGAAAAATAATATGTAAATTGTATTTATACAGTATATAATCTTACCCAGGAGCTTGGGGAGCTGGCAGAGGCCCCATGGTGGGCGAACCGGCTGGCAGGGTGGACGTGTGCGCAGCAGTGCAGCGTGGGTAAGGTGGTCTGTGAGCCGGAGCATACGTGTCGCCACAGTGGCGTCACCGAGCAGCAGCTGAATGGCCAACCCAAGCGGGCGTAGGGAAGGGGCGTGGCGCTCCCACTGCATGTCATCAAACTGCACCCGAGTGTCGTTGAAGCGAGCCCGGTCCAATGAGAGACTCAGCATCTCCAGACCTGCGAAGGGGCGGGGCTAATAAACCAATGGACTGGTTACATTTAGATTAGAAGTGTTGACCTTCAGTGAGAGAAATTAATAAACAAAACCGAAATGTACTAAAAGACAATTTTCTAACACAGAGAAGAATGACAGTCAATTAACAGACTCAAACTCACATCTCACACACGGATCAGAGTCAAATCATCAACTCAGATCATATCGTCTGATCACACTTAGACTTAAATCACAGGCTCAAATCACACACAAATCACTGACTCAAATCTCTCACCCAGATCATATCCTTACATCACCCGCTTCAATCTTAGACTTAAATCACACACTGATTCACAGAGAGTCAATTAACAGATTCAAATCTCACAAATCACTCGACTCGACTCAAATCACACACTTTAATCACACACTCCAATCATACACTTTAATCACACACACTCGAATCACACACTTTAATCACACACTCGAATCACACACTCAAATCACATACTCCAACCATACATTGGAATAACACACTCGAATCACACACTTTAACCGTACACTTTAATCACACGCTCCAATCATACACTTGAATCACACTCGAATCATACACTAGCATTACACACTCCAACCATACACTGGAATAACACACTCAAATCACAAACTCCAATCATACACTTTAATCACACACTCCAATCATACACTGAAATAACACACTTTAATCATACACTCGAATCACACACACTTCAATCCTACACTTTAATTACACACGCCAATCATAAACTTTAATCACACACACTCTAATCATACACTTGAATTACACACACACTCCAATCATCCAATCATACACTCAAATCACACCCTTTAATCACACACACTCCAATCATACAATCGAATTACACACTTCAATCATACACTTTAATCACATACACTCCAATCGTACACTTTAATTACACACTCCAATTATGCACTTACATCACACACACTAATCATATACTTTAATCACACACTCCAATCATACACTTGAATCACACACTCTAATCATACACTTGAATCACACACACTCCAATCATACACTTGAATCACACACACTCCAATCATACACTTGAATCACACACACCTAATCATAACACTTGAATCACACACTCTAATCATATCATACACTTGAATCACACACTCCACATCATCATACACTTGAATCATCACACACACTAATCATATACTTGAATCACACACACTAATCATACACATGAATCACACACTCCAATCATACATTTGACTCACACACTCTAATTATGCACTTGAATCACACACTTAAATGGAGCTTTGATCAAGCAGAAATACCGAGACGGCGTCATCTTTCGCTTTCTCTTGTCCTTTTTCATTTTGTTTCGCTCGCTCTGATGACAGAGACTTACTGAAGAATAAAATCTTCTCAGGGTTTGGACTGGGCCAGGACAGGATGCCTTGCTTATCAACACAGCATAACACCTAAAACACACACACACACACACACACACATACATTTATAGGAAGAAAGCTAAATTTGAAGTCTAGCTTTCAAGAGTTCAAACACACACACACACACACGCTTACAGTAACTGAGCCCAAATTGTGCAGGAGACCTGCTGTGTGACAGAGCGCTGAAGATCCTCCACAAATCACTGAGAAATACTTCCTGCATGTCAGGTTCCACACTTCCTGTTTGGCAAAACCAACCAGAAATTTTGTTCATTTTTAGCACTGAAACTTGAGAAGCATTTTAAAAATGTTAATTACCACTAAAGTATCTGAAACATGTTTTTTTAAATGGCGTTAATTGAATCTTCATGTAACATTATTTACCCAGAAGGTTGTTGGTTGAGGGTCCATCTGAAGGAGGACTCGCACTTCACCATAAACTCCCACCAGGAACCAGAGCACCGGGAAGGTCAGGGGTAAAAGTGGCAGGATGCCATTCACCTACAGCGTAACAAAAGTAATGTGTCTTATTTAGGATTCGATAACTGGAATGATAAGAATGTGTGTGTGTGTGTGTGTGTGTGTGTGTCGTACTGGAAGCTGCAGTAGTGTAATATGCCATGGTCCGATTCCAGGGGCTCCAAAAATGAAGCGCAGTGTGTTCAGCACTAACAGCACCACCTAGATTAAGTGACCTAGATTTAGTGGGCGGGGCTTATGTCAATCACAGAGACACCAGCAAATCAATGTCACAATCGCAAATTGCTGTGGTTTAAGCAGAATAAAACACATCCTAACTAGAAAAATATTTTCAATAAAAATCATCTTCATTGTAAATAAAGTTTTAAGTAAAAGCAATAAAATGTTTGTTTTTCATTCGACTCACCAGCGCTAGCGGAGCAGGACCTCTCTCCAGTAGCGTCTGCACGGTAAAGCGCTCGTTATCCAACACGGAAACAGGTCTGTGCTGAGAAAGCTCCAAACACCGCCTGAACCCAGCAGAGGTCTGGAGTCAATCCCAGGAAGCTGAGAAGTCTGATATTTTATTGGTTTTCCTTTTTCTCTTTAAACAATCTTCCTTAACACCAAGTATTAAAACAGTTTTTAATATACGGCCGCTTTGTTCTGTCCACTAGCTTGCAAATAAAAGATTAGCAGTAGAGTTGCTGTTAGCTAAACTTAGCTACTATCAGTAACCAGAATCAATGTTTCATTTGGTTATTAAGTCAACTTTCAATATAATGTATAAATTTGAAGCTTACCTTTTACTAAAGAATTTATCGGGTAACTATTGTCGGGTAAAGACTTTGTACTGCCTCTGCTAGCTAAAGCTAAATCAGGTTAGTTAGATTCAAAGTTATTCTAAAGTAATTTATCAGGACGCTCAGGTCACATTAGCTGGCGTGACTAGAGTAACAGTTAGAATTAATTAAATTCTATCCAGTTTAACAACAGAAATTATCCCGAGGCAGAAAACAGGGATTCAAACCCATCAAAAGATAAATGATCTCTAATATCTAAGAGAAATCTGAAAAGAACAATTAATTGCTACTGGACAGACTCGATCCACTGAGGACAACCACAATGTCATAGCCCACTGCTTAGCAACTCACTGAACCACCTCCACCGCCGGAGTGCGAGTGACCCTGAAAAGCTTAGGCTGGAGCAAACGGTGAGGTCGTGACCTTTTATGGTCCAATGGGGACGGAGGACTCGAGAGATGACTGAAGACATCGCTCTGAGACAGGATGACATGTTCTTCTTCCTGTACTTTTAAACAATCGGGAAGCAGAGGGGTGGGGCAGACGGGGGGCTTAGGAAAGGGTAGAATTTACAAGAATATAGCATTATGTCATATCCTGCTGACCTGGATACCCCTGAGCTCAGTGGGGGCCTCGCTGCCTGGTCTCAGAGAGATGATGTCACCTTCCACAAGGAGACTGACAGGTAAGTTAACCAATCGTCCATCTCGGTAAGTCCACTGTAAAGACACAGCAGGCAGAGACGGGACAAAGAGGTCTTCCGTGTCCGTTAGCCAGTCAGAAGGAGGATGCAGTAAAAATTCTACAGGAAAGTTTTTGTAGAATAATTAAATTAGTAGTATCTCTGACAGACTTTGTGTGTGTGTGTGTGTGTGTGTGTGTGTGTGTGTGTGTGTGTGTGTGTGTGTGTGTGGATCAGGACGCTACCCTGTAAAGTGTTTAGCAGTGTTTGCACTCTACGTGGCATCTCTGACCTCTTCAGCTGCTGCAGTGCTGCCATGGCAACCAGATCAGCCAAGAGAAGAAGTAAAAGAGTGCAGCCGCTAATGAAAGCCGTCCCGTCACTATAGCGACCAAACCGGACCACCCGGTTGGAACAATGGAATAAAAAAAGTTTATAACAAAATAAACATAGATCTTTATCTTCATGCTATCACTAACAGTTACTTAAAGTTAGTGGTGATAAGTAACTATTTACACACATGCCTTACAGTGTTTGAGTGGATTTTTCCATTGTGCTATTTTTACTTATTTGTTTTTTACAAAAAGTAAAAAAAAAAAAATTTATTAGTGCGGTTCATCAGCCAATCGAAGGGGCAGCCAACGATAAGGTGAAGCTTTGGAAATAACAAACAATTAAAAAAGACCTCATGCAACTTTGTGTTAGTTGCATGAGAAATATCGCTGTTTGCAGAGGTAACCAACAAACCCTGTGATGATGATGATAATCATCATCATCATCCTGACCTCAGCTTTCAGAAGCAGTAAGTGTAAAAGCATCCCTATACTTTTTTATTTCCCTTTTCTGAATAGCTTATAAATACAGCTTTTTGAGGGCGGGTAATATAATGTAGATTTTATAGGTTAAATGATTATCTAAAGTCTATTTGAGAGATGGTTTTATATATATAAATTTGTTGTTTATAATATTTAGTAGTTCAGTTCTTTTTTTACTGTCCGACACAGTAAAGTTTGGTATCGTTTGAATTTTCTGCTTCTGATCAAATGTCAGATGTTCTATTACAGCTAAATACCATGAAAAACATAAGACTTATATGAGAAACTTTAGCCTTTGATTTTACGTTGAAAAAAAAACACAGCAAAAAAAAAAGACTAGACTTCAGCTCAAAAAACAGGTCATAAGTTCCCAAGTGCTGAATGAATCGACATCAACTTCTTGGTTTGAAATCATATTGTACACAATAAAGTACTTTGTAATGCAGTAACTTGAGTCCGTTTTTTACCAAACCCACTTGTTTACTCTTACTCGGGTTATATATTATTTTTCATTTTTTCTACTTGTTACTTAAATGAATTATTTCGTAAGTAACAAAACTTTGACTGAAGTAGAAATTTTCAGTACTCTTTCCACCACTACATAAAGTTTCTGCATCAGGTTCTGTCAGGGTTCTGCACATTTTACAGTGATAAGCATGAACTTTCATACATTAACCCGTCTCCGTACATGTGGGTATATTTCCCTTTAATAAGAAAATATTTAAGCATTTTATCTACAAACGTTTGTTTCAGGATGTTTCTTAATTGCTACCGGGGTTGTTAGCTTTTAAAACTTTACTCCAGACTATAAACGATGCTGAAACTCAAGTATCAGAACTGATAAATGCATGTGACAAAACAGGGGTCTGGTGCAGATTTCAGGCGCTTTTGGAATCGTGTGGATGTGTCGTGTCGTGTTGTGTCAGGAATGATGTCATGTCACCTGTTTTGATCGAAGATGTGGCATGTGATTAGGCTAGCTGCACACAGGCCGGTCAGTAAAGCTCCTGGCCAGTGTAGACTGGACCACTGCACAGAATGATGCAAAAAACATCTGCTCCAGGCAGCCTAAACAAGTAAACAAACACTTACAGAACTGTGTTTGTCTTCACTAAATATGCAGGGAAATTTAATTAAAAGACAAAAATTCGTTTTGCTACAATACATAAAAAAACTTTAAACATTTCAACAGCAGTTTAATTAACAATGCATTACTTTTATAATTAAAACAAAATATTGAATAAAATAACTGTAATTTTAGATATTTGCATGAACTACAGAAACAAAAGCAGGTATTTACATGAAACCACTTGTTTTTTAAGGTTTAGATGTACCTCAGGGTCCTATGTTAGGCTTAATGTAATTGTTTGTTTGAAACATGAAACCAACTTGCCTTCCAGTGGCCATTTAGCTTTGGGCTGTGTTGATGTTCCTGCAGAACGGTGGTGAGTTGAGAATGCAGCTGTGACAGAGCTGCGACAGACGATAAGCCCAATGGACTCTAAAATAAAGCAATTCTGTTTATTACACTGGTCTTCACTTAATTAAGGCTTTTTTTCCCCCTTAATTTAATATCGCATTATTTAAACTCGCCTGATGCTAACTGGCGATTATACATTTACTTTGCTAGCTACGTTAGCATCGAAGCTTCAGCATTGAGAATACATGACTATATACACATGTGTAATGTTTTTTATATAAGCTAGGCTTACGCAGGCCAAAGTAGCTACTGTACTACAATATATATATATATGTTAGAGACTTACCTGCTCACAGGTACTGTCCAGTAACACTTTCATTTGGGACAATGATGTCTTCTGTAGAGAGTCCTACAAACCTGTGTGCTTGCTGTGTGTGTGTGTGTGTGTGTGTGTGTATGGTTTAACGTGTTGGCTGTCACATCCACATGTCCCAAGCCGAAGTAAACGTCTATTAGGTGTCACATACAGCGAGTATAATCCTCATACACACACAATACTCACAGAAACATGAAAATAACAGTATAAATGAGGACCGTCCAGAAATCTTTTGTTTACTGCTAATAATTTGATGTCTCTCTTCTTATAACTCTCATAAGTCTCATTTTTATAAACACTCCGACTGGACTAACTGGACTTACGGGGACCGAATTCTGACACAAACATAGAAACATATCAGAACACATTTATTAATGTTATTCGTTTTATTGTTAGTAGAAGAAGAATTACTGCTATAACCTGGTGATTTTCACACAATAAAGTACTTTGTAATGCAGTAACATTTATGTACTCTTACACGAGTTATATTATTTTTTAGTATTTTTACTTGTACTTATTTGGTAAGTAGCAAAACTTTGACTGAAGTAGAAATTCTCAGTACTTTTTGCACCACTAGGTAACGTTTCTGCATCTGGAGTGCAGATTGAACAGGTTCTGTCCGGGGTTCTACACATTTTACACCAACGAGTAAAATTTACACTTCACCTCTAATAGAAAACATTTAAGCATTACAGTTACAGCATTTGGCAGACGCCTTTATCTCCTTTATACAACTGAGCAACTGGGGGTTAAAGGCTTTGCTCAGAGGCCCACAGTGGTGGCTTGTTGTCTTTCTGGTATCAGTCCAACACCTTAACCACTAAGCCACCACTTCCCCATTCATTGTACCAACAATCGTTTCTTTCTAAACTATTACTGAGTTTGTGTCCTTTTAAAACTTTACTCCAAACCACAAAACAATACTAAAACATAAAAATACCCGAACATATTTATTAATGTTATTTGTTTTATTGTTAGTTGAAGAAGCAGAATTACTAACATGGTGATGTTTACTGTAAAAAAGAGTTTCAGTGTTTGTCTTGCATTTTTCTGTAAGACGACTGCGTTATTGTTTTGTTTTACACTTTAAGGAGGACGAGTGTTTTGCAGACATGATGTTGTGTGTTGTGTTTTGCAGAAAACAGGTAGAAAAAAATAAACATACACAGTATTGATTATAAATCGCTAAAACTTTTTAATCAAGTTTTATCTGCTACTCAGAACCGTGTGACATTTTCACAATTACAGCATTTAGCAGATTTATTTATCTCTTATATACAACTGAGCAATTGGGGGTTAAGGGCCTTGCTCAGGGGCCCAGCGGCAGGAACTTGTAATGGCGGGAATCGAACCCCGATCTTCCAATAAGCAGTCCAACCCCTTAACCACTGTGCCACTACTTCCCCTACTTCTGTGACCAAAGTCAGTGAAACTAAAGTGTGTGTGTCTCCTACTAATTGTGTGTGTGTGTGTGTGTGTGTGTGTGTGTGTGTGTGTCAGGATTCCAAAAGTTCATGAACCAGAATCTCCTTTGCTAACTGATTATTTGGAAGGTGTGTTCGTTTCCTGTAGCTTCTCTCAGGAATGAACTCGGTCTAATCCTGAGCTAATCCTAGCGGAGGAGCGAGAATTACAACAAAACTTTCCTCATACTTTTTTTTTAATTAATAAAACTATTCTTTAAAAACTCCTCATGAGCTTAAGATCATTTTTAATTGTTTTTAATAATAATTACGGAAACTGAATCTGGGGAGGTCATGGAAGGAGACGGAAACTTCTGAAGTCAGGAATTAGATTATTGTTTTAGTTGAATCCAGCTAAGAAACCGCAAGTGACTAAGAGCAATGTCTCGAACACACACACACTCACACACACACACACACATGCCTAATCCACCCACTTACCCCAGAGGCAGTTCCTGAAAGAGAAAGGGAGAGTGTATACCAGGTGAGGTTGGGTTGGGTTGGCGGGAGATGAAAGAAAACTCGCTTGAGAAGGGTGTGTGTGTGTGTGTGTGTGTGACAAAAATGCAATAGGAAAATATTTCCTCATAATCACAAGATAAAAATAATCTAAGATAATGAAACACGAGATAAACTTTGGTATTAATTGAGACTTAAAGGAAAACGTGCGTTTGTCTGTAACCACACAAAAAAAGTCACATTTTAATGAATTAAAACATGAAAATGAAAAAAAAAACATTTGTGAGATAAAAAATTTGATCATTAACTGAAAACTGTAGGACAACTTTATTAATTATCATTCATTCATTCATTCATTCATTCATTCATCTTCTAAACTCGCTTATTCCCTAATTCGGGGTCACAGGGATCTGCTGGAGGGAGTCTATCCCAGTGTCTCTGAAAGGGAGAAAGACAGGAGGGGGGACACCCTGGACAGGTCGCCAGTGGAGAACCCGGAGTAAACACACACACAAGCACATGGAGAACATACAAACTCCACACAGAAAGACTCCTGCAGGGGAATCGAACCCGGGACCTTCTTACTGTGAGGCAGCAGTGCTAAACACTAAACCACCGTGTTACCCAATAATAATAATAATAATAATAATAATAATAATAATAATTTCTGAAATAAAATTCGGAATGTTGTGTTGTAATGAAAAAAAATTTTAAATATTTATTAATTCATTAAAAAAAAATTCTCTAACACACACCCACACACACTATTTGTGTAGTTACGGGGACTTTTGTGCACAGATTCTTTATCTGTGATTTTACTGTAATAAAAAGATGATAAGAGATAATCTACTGTAAGAGATTGCTGGCTGTGAGAATACACACACCCACACCCACACACACACACACACACCTAACATGTAAGCATGTTTATATAATAACTATGTCCACGTCACGTTTACGCCCTCTGTGATCTCACACTTCTTCACGCGACTCAGCTGCGTTTCCTGCATAGTGACATCATTAATTTACTGACGTCTACTTTTAAAAACACAATTCTAAGTGTTAAAACTGAACTTTAAAACTCTCCAACTCTAAAATAGGATTTCAGAAAGCTTTTATTTTAGTGAATCTGGGATAATCTGAAAATAATCTAATCTACAAATTTACACATTTCCTTAAATTGTAAATCAAAAACGCTGAAGCTTCTCAAATGTTCCAGGTTTCAGATTTAAAGAATTTTATTAAATGTTATTTTTACATTTAGTACCACATTTGTGCTAGCGTAAAAAGAGCAGTGTGTGTTGTGAAATAAAAGTTATTTAAAACAAGTTTATTTTCTTTACTGAAATCCTATCGCAGTATTTTGTAATTTTATTTTTCTTAATGATAAAAAGCTGTTTTTTCTTTTAAGATTAAAACAAATAAAAATTCGGCTTCAGAAACAACAATCCAGGACTGCAGATTCCCTGTAAACTCTAAATGTGCTGCTTTTAACCTAAACTACTATTTTAACGGCACAACAAAAATAAAAAATGTTTCCTGTTCTGTTTTTTGGGGAATTTCCAGTGAAACAGATGTAAAGACACCAGTGTGTCAATCCGGAGCAGCTCCGCCCGTCATTACCCGCTTTCGTGATGGCAGTGTTTGGACGCCTGCGTGTAAGCTAATGATTTTTAACCAGCTATTTCATCAAAACGCTGAATACAAAATACAGAATTCCTAAATTAGGCGTAAGAATCCGACAAAACAATTTTCACCATCAGTGCTTTTAAATTTCTTGTATTTTATTCGAAAAACTAATTGGCTAATTAAAGCACGATTACAAACGTTCTGTGAATAACTTTACTTTTAATGTCTAACTAAAACATTTTAATACTTAAAAGTAAAGGATGAGCACGACTCATCTTATGTAAAAGTTTTAGAGTCAGGAAACGCCCGGGGGGGTCGGAGCGCCGTGTTCGGGCTCGTTTCGATGACTTCATCAGTAAATCGCTCTGTTGACAGATTCCGAGGCACTAGAACTTCACTGAGTCATAAAACACACCATTTTATAGAACAATTGCCTAAAAACAATCAGTTGAATCACTGCATTATGAGTGTGTAGAAAACAACACCACAAAACTGACAGGAAATTGAGCGTCAGCAGACTCACTGGTACCACCAGGAAGCTAATTAGTTTATAATTTCACCAAGATTTCATAAAAACTGCTACGACATAACATCGATCTTTTCCTTGTAGCTGATAATTAAACACTGACTTTTCTTGTTATGTTATCGAGAAACCGCTAACATCAGGCTCGAGTTATTTATTGTTGTTTTTACTATCAGCTGTTACTCTCTGTTACTAGTTTCTACTAACATTTTCTGTCTGTTAATATTAATCACCAACTCCTACTGACATTAGTTAACTGTTACCATATGTTACTATGTGTACCTACTAGCACCTACTAGCTTCTATTATCATTTACTCTTGGTTACTCTCAGTTACTAGCTTCTGCTAAAGTTTACCAGTCATACTTTCAGTTACTAGCCGTTATAACTTAATGTACAATATTATTAGTAGTAGTAAAACCATCTGTAATATAAATATCTACATTTCATGTGCAATAACATTCTTTCACAATACAAACAATTTCAGCCATTTCCTGTAACAATAATCAGTATTTTATATTCTTATATATTTTTATTTTATTTTTATATTTGTAAATCCAATTTTGCTTCTTCTTTATTCTTTTTTAATAAGCAGCTACTGGAAAAAGAGTTTCCTTCAGGATAAATAAAGAATTAACTTATCGTATCTTATGTTATTATCTGTCTGTATTCATCACTTCCTGTTTCTGCCAGTCAGAGCGCTGAACTCGGTGGCATTGTGCTGTAAGCTGTAGTTAAACCTGTTGTTCGGTAGAAAAGCGATGAGGAATTAAAGGACTGGCTAAAAGTGATTCAGGGGCGGAAATAAAAACGCTAAAGGTCGCGAGTAAATCTGCGACTTCAGTTAGGTAAAAAAAAATCGTAGCTAATTTTTGTGTGCTGATTAAAAAGGTTTTATTTCTCATCCCGTAATGTTTAATCTCTCTTTTCATAAAAAAAGTCATTCTGACAGTGAGCTGGGATAAAATATAGCAAAGTTCAGCCTTTAAAGCCCACTTTAACACTGTTACGCAAAAGCACTGCTGGATTCTGATTGGCTGAAAATCCTGGGAAATAAACTTTCCGGTTACTTAATGTTTGCAGATTTCACACGACATCCATCACTAAAACATCAGTGAGATTTTGCTCAGCTCAAACTCTGACTAGCTGTCTGCTACTAACTGTTACCATCTATAACTAGCCAACATTAACTAGGGTTATTATCTAACTTTTCTAGTCTGCTGTTACTATTTACTACTATTACTTACTAACTTCTACGAAGTAACGTTTATACTTCCATCAATCATCTTTTACTGCTAGTATCATCTAGCTGCTACAACTATTCACTATCTGTTATTAGCTTCTGCTTGTATTTGCTAGCTATTATTATCATTTGCTATAACTTAACTTCTACTACTATTAGTTAGTTGTTACCCTGTTATTATGAGTACTCTTTACTAGCTGCTATGCACTATGTTACCAGCTACTAATGCATTTTCCTAGCCTCTACTAGTACTGTTACTCCCACTGTTACTCTCACGTACTAGCTTTTGTTACTATTTACTAATGGTTTTTCTTGGTTACTAGCTGCTACTACATTTTGTTAGCCTCGAATATCATTTGCTAGTCTTTACTATCATTCACCACTAGTTAGCGGTGACCACAGTTGTTACTGCTAGCACTATTCAATAGCTGTTTTAGCTGCTACTAGTTTCTAATTGTATTTACTAGCTGTTAATCTCACTTAATAGTTCCTCCTACCACTTACTATCAGTAACGCTCTGTTTCGTTAACAGACAGTAACTGTGAAGTCTTCAGTTTCAGTGTTTCTGGCATTTTGATACATTCTCAACTTTTAATTATTACTAACTAGCTGAAAGACATCGCTAACGAGTACTCGGATCTGATTGGTCAGAAGAATACAGTTCGGTGTCGCATGCTAACAACGCAATCGAAAAATGTATTTAATGGTTATTCAAAATGTTGTTAAAGTTTACTATCAGTAACAATAAACACACTTTAGTAACTTGCAGCTTGTTTTTCTTCAGTAACTGACGCTCACATGACCAGTCTAATTAGAGTTTGTTTTTCCATTACTGTAACGTTTAACGATAAATGATCGTTAAAGTTTTAACCGTATTACTAATTTTATCGATCCAGTCACTTAACGATTACACTTTAACTCTTATCCGTAATTTTGTTGTTGGGAAGAGAATTAACTACACTTTATTTATTAAATGTGAAATACAATAATTATCTGTAGCCTAACAAACAGCAACGTTTTAACAATTATCTGTTATACAAACGAAACGAATGATTGTAAAACCAATTAAATAAACACAGTTTTCCTGGTAAAGAATGTACAGTTCTGTGTTCACACTAAACATGAAGTTGATTATTCGCGCGATTAGATGACATGCAAAGTTGCAAATCGAGCGTTATTGTAGCCGCCCGCGAGCATCTGCTAATTTATTACACAACTTCTTTAAAACATCACGCGAGTGACACTGTAGGGGTCAAACATCACGCGAGTGACACTGTAGGGGTCAAACATCACGCGAGTGACACTGTAGGGGTCAAACATCACACGAGTGACACTGTAGGGGTCAAACATCACGCGAGTGACACTGTAGGGGTCAAACATCACACGAGTGACACTGTAAGGGTCAAACATCACATCACGCGCGTGACACTGTAAGGGTCAAACATCACGCGAGTGACACTGTAGGGGTCAAACATCACGCGAGTGACACTGTAGGGGTCAAACATCACGCGAGTGACACTGTAGGGGTCAAACATCACGCGAGTGACACTGTAGGGGTCAAACATCACGCGAGTGACACTGTAAGGGGTCAAACATCACACGAGTGACACGTAGGGGGTCACACACATCAAACATCACGCGAGTGACACTGTAGGGGTCAAACATCACGCGAGTGACACTGTAGGTGTCAAAACATCACGCGAGTGACACTGTAAGGTGTCAAACACAGTCACGTAGTGGTCAAACATCACGCGAGTGACACTGTAAGGGTCAAACATCACACGAGTGACACTGTAGGGGTCAAACATCACACGAGTGACACTGTAGGGGTCAAACATCACGCGAGTGACACTGTAGGGGTCAAACATCACGCGAGTGACACTGTAGGGGTCAAACATCACTGACAGGGGTCAAAAATCCGCGAGTGACACTGTAGGGGTCAACATCACGCGAGTGACACTGTAGGGGTCAAAACATCACACGAGATGACACTGTAGGGGTCAAACATCACGCGAGTGACACTGTAAGGGGGGTCACAAACATCACGCGAGTGACACTGTAGGTGTCAAACATCACGCGAGTGACATCACGAGTGACACTGTCTGTAAGGGACAAACATCACGCGAGTGACACTGTAGGTGGTCAAACATCACGCGCGTGACACTGTAAGGGTCAAACATCACACGAGTGACACTGTAGGGGTCAAACATCACACGAGTGACACTGTAAGGGTCAAACATCACGCGAGTGACACTGTAAGGGTCAAACATCACGCGAGTGACACTATAGGGGTCAAACATCAAACATCACGCGAGTGACACTGTAGGGATCAAACATCACGCGAGTGACACTGTAGGGGTCAAACAACATCACGTGACACTGTAGGGGTCAAACATCACGCGCGTGACACTGTAGGGGTCAAACATCACGCGAGTGACACTATAAGGGTCAAACATCACACGAGTGACACCTTCATGTTTTATCTTTATGCTTGATGTTTACATGTTTACACAAGTTCTCAAGTCAAGCTAAACTAAGGTAAGCTAAGATAAGCGAAGCTAAAATAAACTAAGCTATGCTCACTTAAGTCAGGTTTAGTTTATGTTTATTGTTTTGCCAAGTGTTTATGATTGTAAATAATGAGCTTGACTAGAATAAACTTAACCTGACAAACAAACTCGCGACAGCGTTACAGGGAGAGAACCAAGATTTACCATGAAGACAAAGACAAAGGGACACACAAGGGCTATAAATACACAGAAGACTGACCAACGATACCAAGTCACATGGACAAGATCACATGACCTAATAAACATAAACATAAGAAAATTAAACATAAAACATAGAACAGGAACATGAAGCTTAATTCTTACTGACAGGGAAAAACAGAATCTAGAGCGAGTACGGTTCTTAATCGTTCTTCCGTTTCGCCAGCGTCTGCACGTGAGCAGGTGGGGGGGATGAATTAGCTGTGGCTATTTTGCTCTGCATCTAATGGACTTCTGAGAGATGTTGGAGATTTGTTTGCGTTTCCGCTCTTTAAAGCAGAAATCTTGCTGCACTGGTTACCGCGCACATCGCCTGCATCCACTGGTTCTCAGCGCCGCCGTCACTCTATCACACGCGAGGTTCTGTGTTGTGTGTGTTTGCTATGTGACCCATTACGTGTGTGAGAAAGTGAGTGACAAACGGTTGGTCAGTTAAATTGTGCCAACGTTTATTAAACATTGATAAATAGGAAATGCATTTTTTTATTTCTTTATTAACGAAAACAGAAACCGATTCGTTCATTCATATTAACGTCATTCATTAATCCATCTAAAATATAAAACCGTGTGTAGTCAATTATTCTAAAAAGATTTTTTCTTATTTAAGACTCTGAAGATGTGTGTGTGTGTGTGTGTGTGTGTGTGTGTTATGCATAGTAAGCATAAAGGAATATATTAACACACATAAGAATAACAGCATTAACGCAGCAGAATCGTGACCAAAATGGGTCTTCCCTCATACTCCGAATCACAGGGGGCGGAGTTCCTGGAGAACCACTACCGGGGCGAGGACTACAGAAGCCTGCGGTGCGCACACACTTCCCTCTGCGCACAGACACACAACCTGAACAGAGTAAAGACACAGAGGGGGGGCAGGGGAGGGAGGGGGGGACAGAGGGAGAGAGAGGGGAGGGAGAGAGGGTGGGGGGATAGAGGGACAGAAGGAGGGGGGCAGAGGGAGAGGGAGAGGGAGAGGGAGGGGGGATAGAGGGACGGACGGGGGGGAGAGATGTTATTTTGGAAAATAATAATATTTTGTTTACTAAATCACTGTATTAAATACAAATCTCATCAGATATTTATTTACACTCATTGTATTGTGTGTGTGTGTGTGTGTGTGTGTGTGTGTGTGTGTGTGTTACCCTCCGCTCTCCGAGTAAGTGTTGATACTTTCTGTAGAGGAATGTCTCTGTCAGTGCTGCGTCTCAGGGTCCACCAGGTGAGATTATGAATCTACTCTCACACACACATACACACACACACACACACAATAAAGCCGATCAATGAGTTGAATAGTTCTATTTGTGTGTGTGTGTGTGTGTGTGTGTGTGTGTGTGTGTGTGTGTGTGTGTGTACCTGTTCCTCTGAAGGCGCAGGTGTCAGGAGGCTGATGGCGACGGTGACGATGACGGTGATGGCGCAGAGGATGATGGCGAAGTGCAGGTAGTGAACGCTCCGCAGGACGGGTGGTGCAGGGTCGTACACGCCACAGCGAGGGGGCGGGAAGGCAAATTCCAGAACCATACGGGTGACACCAACAGCCAGACCCACCATCAGTCCCCAAAACGCTCCCTAAACACAGAACAACGGCTCTGCAGTAAAACAGTGAAAATCAACTGCACATTTGAACGCATTCGGTTATTTTAACACTAAAGTCAGCTAAAAACTGAAGTGGTGTGGTGTAGTGAAGTGGTGGCTACCACCGTTGGGCCCCTGAGCAAGGCCCTTAATTGCTCAATTGTATTAAAAAAGATAAATGTAAGTTGCTCTGGATAAGAACATCTGCCACAAACACATTGTTCTGATCTTTATTAAAAGCTGGTGGGCGTGGCCATACACAACGCATCATTACTGTAATACACCTTACACCTCAATTCAGGTCTGACACCAGGGTTTGAACCTGGGGGTATGTCTACCTCTCAGTTTAAAAGAACTACCAGATTCAAGAAAAAGCCATTTTCACAAATTTACTAAAATAAAAAATCAAATAACCAAATAATAATTACCATCAAAATAAAATAAAGTTCAGCTTCTTGAAAAATTTCATGTCGGGAAGGTGGAGATGTTCAAGAAATCCGGCCATTTTATGAATAATAATATTATTTACAAATAGCAAATTTTATACAAATTTACGTTTAAAATGACCAAAATTCTATTACTGATTAAAAAGAATCGATTTTTTGACTCAAAAGAATCAAAAGGAATTTTATCATCATCATCATCATCATCATCATCATCATCATCATCATCATCATCATCAGTGCCTAAGCAAAACTATTTAAGCAACTTTTAATTAAGCTAAATATAAACATTTACATTTCTATTGTTTACGTGTTTAGTTATGCTTCTTCAGCTCGTCAAAGTTTGTGATCCATCTGATTTCGGCCCTGATTTTTTCGGAGATTCTGCTGAAACTGTCTGGGAAACATTTTATTACAAATATATTCGAGCTATTTAAGCTGTTTATGTTAGTAATTGTAAAAAAAAAAAAAAAAACAACAAAATAAAGCATAAATTAGGCTAGTTTTTTTAGCTAACACTTTTATACTTTTATTTACTTTTTTGTTTAATTGCATCTAAGAAGTGTGTTTATTGTTATATTTCTAACACCTGAACACCCCGTGGCCTGGTCCCTGGTTTATGCCTGGTTTATGAAATGAAGTAAAGTAAAAAAAAGAGGTGAGAAGAGCTGGTGTCGTCTGCCGCTCGGGGGCATTCCTGCATTCCAGGCTGAAAGAGGTTTTTCCCCCCTGTATATAAAAGGCCCCGCCCTAGAGGACAGGTGTTCCTCCCTGCGTTAATGGAATGTTGTAATAGTTTTTAGTTGGACGAACCAGTTCTTCCCTCACCAACATTCAACATTCCAGCCAATGAAACGTTTCATTAAAGACGATGGTTGACCTTCATCGTTCGATCACAGGAGGACACTTTCGTGCATGAAATTGTTTGGAAAACGTTAATGGACGAGTCTCCCGTGTCAGCCAAAGGAACGGGTGTTTCTCTGTTTCAATTATATCATCAGTTCCGTATTGTTAAACCATCAGCAACTTACGCTCAATTTATCTGATATTCAGCAACAGTTTTATTTTAAAAATGACTTTTTTTAATTTAAACTCAGAAAAAACTCAGACATTAAATCTCCAATTTCCCCAAACGTTTTAAAAACTGAAATGAAAGGAATCTGATCAGAAAGCGAACGCTGAAGGTCGCCTGTCATCCGATCGCTCATCTCAAGTACTTGTACGGTGATAAAATTACCACGCGAAGTGTTTTCTCACGGTGTTTCATTTCACTAAGCCGAGACTAAGAAACGAAGAGGATGTTATTTCTGCCCACAAAAGTAACTGTGACCTGTTGTTTGTTTAAGGTATTAGTGGGCGGGGCTGTGAAATGACTCACTGGAATCCTTTTCCTCTTATTTAAAATGCAAACACGTGCTGAGCCGCGTAACCGCTGCTTGCTTATTGCTCTGACGGAAACATCCAGACCTTCGAGTTCCTCGGATGACTCGAGATTCTCAGCTGGGAAAAAAATTCAAACTGAAACTTTTTGGAAAGCTTGATTTTTTCTAGTGAATTTTTTTAGTTTGATTATTTACACTTACAAATTCAGGTAGTTTTTCTTTAAAAACCTGTACAAATACTATGCATGGAATGCAATTAGCACGTCTTACTGTTAAGTGTAGCTTAGCTAAGCTAAAAGCTTCGATAAATTGGGTCTTTGACCGATCTTTCTCTGATTTATATTTACTTCCGGTTAAATTAGTTAGGAAGAGTTAAGAGGTGAGAAGTTTACACATTACACAATGAATTAAAAGAGACAAGATTATGTAACTAATTGCATAACACGACAATTTGAGAAACAAGAAAAATGTCAAGTTACTAACGAACGATCCATCCTTTTTTATCCAGTTTTATTTTAACTGTAATTTATTTTATTTGATCTATAAACACTCGTTTTCTCACCCGCTTCTTATTTTGTTACATAAACAACACAAACTAGTTAAAAAGGAAGTTTATGTCTATTAAACTGTCTATTAAAAGCCTTAGGAAATATTTTAAAGCTTGTGATTTTCTATCCATATTTACTCTGTATTTACTGTATTATACATCTATAACTATCTATCCTTACACTTCTCTCTATTCTATCCATATTTACTCTGTATTTACTGTATTATCTCATCTATAACTATCTATCCTTACACTTCTCTCTATTCTATCCATATTTACTCTGTATTTACTGTATTACTACATCTATAACTATCTATCCTTACACTTCTCTCTATTCTATCCATATTTACTCTGTATTTACTGTATTATACATCTATAACTATCTATCCTTACACTTCTCTCTATTCTATCCATATTTACTCTGTATTTACTGTATTACACATCCATAACTATCTATCCTTACACTTCTCTCTATTCTCTCTATCTATCCATATTTTACTCTGTATTTACTGTATTTACTGTATCTATCACACATCTATAACTATCTATCCTTACACTTCTCTCTATTCTATCCATATTTACTCTCTGTATTTACTGTATCTACACATCTATAACTATCTATCCTTACACTGTATTCTACTTCTCTCTATTCTATCCATATTTACTCTGTATTTACTGTATCACACATCTATAAACTATCTATCCTTACACTTCTCTCTATTCTATCCATATTTACTCTGTATTTACTGTATTATACATCATCTCATAACTATCTATCCTTACACTTCTCTCTATTCCATCCATATTTACTCTCTGTATTTACTGTATTATCATACCCATAACTATCTATCCTTACACTTCTCTCTATTCTATCCATATTTACTCTGTATTTACTGTATCCATACATCTATAACTATCTATCCTTACACTTTACATCTTCTCTCTATTCTATCCATATTTACTCTGTATTTACTGTATTATCCATTATACATCCATAACTATCTATCCTTACACTTCTCTCTATTCTATCCATATTTACTCTGTATTTACTGTATTTATCTACTACAATCCATCCTATATTTACTCTGTATTTATCATCCATAACTACTATCCTTATAACTATCTATCCTTACACTTCTCTCTATTCTATCATCCATATTTACCTATAACTAGTATGTATTTACTGTACTCTGTATTTACTGTATTATCTATACATCTATAACTATCTATCCTTACACTTCTCTCTATTCTATCTATCATATATTACTGTATTATACTATCCTTACACTTCTCTCTATGTATTTACTGTATTATACATCCATAACGCCTATGTCCTTTGGGACAGGCTTCCAAATCCGCGTCGTACTGTGGCTCAGGGGGGACTAGGAAAAGAAAAAAAGGGAAAGGGTGGAGCTGAAGGAAGGGACCGCGACGATGGGATTGTACTCATGAGGTAGGTGTAGTACTCTAGTAATTAATACCATGAAGACAATTCCATACTATCTATAATGTAGAATAGAGGAATTGTACGGAAAAGAGTTATGGATGTATAATACAGTAAATAAGAGTAAATTGGAAGAAGAGAGGGAAGTGTAGGATAGATGTTTAGAGTTATACGTAAATACAGAGTAAATATGACAGAATAGAGAGAAGTGTACCCTCGTGAGGTATTATGAGGATGTATATATCCGTAAATACATATAAATATGTGAATAGAGAGAAGTGTAGGAAGATTCGTTATTGGTATATAATACAGTAAATACAGAGTAAATGGATGAATAGAATAGCATTGTAATTAAGTAGTTAGGATAGAATAGCGAGAAGTGTAAGGCTAGTAGTTATGGATGTATAATACAGAGTAAGTATGGATAGAATAGAGAGAGTGTAAGGAAGATAGTTATGGATGGATACGTAAATCAAGTAAATATGGATAGAATAGAGAGAACTGTAAGGATAGATATTATAGATGTTGATACAGTTATACAGATAAATAGATAAATAGAGAGAATGTAGGTAGCTAGTTAGGATGTGTGATCCGTAATACAAGTAATATGGATCAATAGAGAGAAGTGTAAGGATAGATAGTTATGATGTGTGATACAGTAATACAAATAAATATGGATATAAGAGAAGAGATCGGTAAGGAAGATTCCGTACATACAGAATAAGTATGTAGAATACAGAGCAGTTAAGGATTGATAGTTATGGATGTGTGATACAGTAAAATACAGATAAATTGATAGAAGATAGAATGTAAGGATGATAGTTATATATTGGAAGTCAGTAATACAGAGTAAATATGGATGAATAGAGGAAGTGTAAGGATAGATAATTAAATATGAGTATATTAAATAGAGAGAAATATGTAGAAGAGATTTTTATGATGTATATACAGTAAATACAGAGTATAGAAAATCACAAGCTTTAAAATATTTCCTAAGGCTTTTAATAGACAGTTTAATAGACATAAACTTCCTTTTTAACTAGTTTGTGTTGTTTATGTAACAAAATAAGAAGCGGGTGAGAAAACGAGTGTTTACAGATCAAATAAAATAAATTACAGTTAAAATAAAACTGGATAAAAAAGGATGGATCGTTCGTTAGTAACTTGACATTTTTCTTGTTTCTCAAATTGTCGTGTTATGCAATTAGTTACATAATCTTGTCTCTTTAATTCATTGTGTAATGTGTAAACTTCTCACCTCTTAACTCTTCCTAACTAATTTAACCGGAAGTAAATATAAATCAGAGAAAGATCGGTCAAAGACCCAATTTATCGAAGCTTTTAGCTTAGCTAAGCTACACTTAACAGTAAGACGTGCTAATTGCATTCCATGCATAGTATTTGTACAGGTTTAAAGAAAAACTACCTGAATTTGTAAGTGTAAATAATCAAACTAAAAAAAATTCACTAGAAAAAATTGAACATTATACATATAGTGTGTGAAATCAAGCTTTCCAAAAAGTTTCAGTTTGAATTTTTTTCCCAGCTGAGAATCTCGAGTCATCAGAGGAACTCGAAGGTCCGGATGTTTCCGTCAGAGCAATAAGGAAGCAGCGGTTACGCGGCTCAGCACGTGTTTGCATTTTAAATAGGAGGAAAAGGATTCCAGTGAGTCATTTCACAGCCCCGCCCACTAATACCTTAAACAAACAACAGGTCACAGTTACTTTTGTGGGCAGAAATAACATCCTCTTCGTTTCTTAGTCTCGGCTTCGTGAAATGAGACACCGTGAGAAAACACTTCGCGCGGTAATTTTATCACCGTACAAGTACTTGAGATGAGCGATCGGATGACAGGCGACCTTCAGCGTTCGCTTTCTGTTTAGATTCCTTTCATTTTAGTTTAAAACGTTTGGGAAATTGGAGATTTAATGTCTGAGTTTTTCTGAGTTTAAATGAAAAAAAGTCATTTTTAAAATAAACTGTTGCTGAATATCAGATAAATTGAGCGTAAGTTGCTGATGTTTAACAATACGGAACTGATGATATAATTGAACAGAAAAACACCCGTTCCTTTGGCTGACACGGGAGACTCGGTCCATTAACGTTTTCCAAACAATTTCATCCACGAAAGTGTCCTGTGATCGAACGATGAAGGTCAACCATCGTCTTTAATGAAACGTTTCATTGGCTGGAATGTTGAATGTTGGTGAGGGAAGAACTGGTTCGTCCAACTAAAAACTATTACAACATTCCATTAACGCAGGGAGGAACACCTGTCCTCTACGGCGGGGCCTTTTATATACAGGGGGGAAAAACCTCTTTCAGCCTGGAATGCAGGAATGCCCCCGAGCGGCAGACGACACCAGCTCTTCTCACCTCTTTTTTTTACTTTACTTCATTTCATAAACCAGGCGTAAACCAGGGACCAGGCCACGGGGTGTTCAGGTTTAGAAATATACAATAAACACCTTCTTAATTCAATTAAACAAAAAACAGGTAAATAAAAGTCTAATAAGTGTGTTAGCTAAAAAAAAAAAAAAAAAAAAAACAAAAAAAAAAAAAAAAAAAAAAAAAAAAAAAAAAAAAAAAAAAAAAAAACTAGCCTAATTTATGCTTTATTTTGGTTTTTTTTTTTTTTTTACAATTACAACATAAACAGCTTAAATAGCTCTAAGAATTTGTAATAAATGTTTTCCCAACAGTTTCAGCAGAATCCCGAAAAAATCAGGGCGAAATCAGAGAATGGATCCCACTTGACGAGCTTAAAAGCATAACTAAACACGTACCAATAGAAATGTAAGGTTATATTTATCTTAATTAAAAGTTGCTTAAATAGTTTTGCTTAGGCACTGATGATGATGATGATGATTATGATATGATGTTTGATGATGATGATGATAAAATTCCTTTTGATCTTGAGTCAAAACTCATTCTTTTTAATCATAATAGAATTTGGGTCTTTTAAAAACGTAAATTTGTAAAAATTTGCTATTTTGGAAATAATATTATTATTCATAAAATGGCCGGATTTTCTTGAACATCTCCACCTTCCCGACATGAATTTTTTTCCCAAGATCGAACTTTATTTTAAATTGTGTGATGTGGTAATTATTTTTGGTTATTTGATTTTTTAGTTTTTGTAAATTTGTGAAAATGCTTTTTCCTTGCAGCTGGTATTCCTTTTAAAAAACTGAGAGGTTAGACATACCCCCAGTTCAAACCCACGTGTCCAGACCTGAATTGGAGGTGTAAGTGTGTTACAGTAATGAGCGTTGTTGTATGGCCACGCCCACCAGCTTTTACTAAAGAGTCATAACAATGTGTTTGTGTACTAGAGGCCTTTGGCAAGTTCCTTTATTCCAGATCAACTTACATTTATCTTTTTTTAATACAATTGAGCCATTAAAGGCCTTGCTGCAGGGGCCCAATGGGTGGAAGCCACCACTTCCACTACACACACCACTCATTTTTAGGCTTACTTTAGTGTTAAAATAGCCGATGCGTTCAAATGTGCGTTGATTTTCACGGTTTACTGCAGAGCCGTTTGTTTCTGTGTTTAGGGTAGCGTTTTGGGGACTGATGGTGGTCTGGCTGTTTGGTGTCCCCGTATGGTTCTGGAATTTGCCTTCCCCCCCCTCGCTGTGGCGTGTACGACCCTGCGCCACCCCCGTCCTGCGGAGGTTTCACTACCGTGCAACTTCGCGCTCATCCTCTGCCCACAGCCACACACCACGTTTCAACATCGGCCCCCCGCGTCAAAAAACCGCGGGCGCAAAGACGAAGGGGGGGACAAGGGGACACCAGGGGGACCGAACAGAAAAAAAAAAAAAAGAACAGAACAAAAAGAGAAAAGAGATGACAAGAAAAAAGAAAAATGGTAAAAAAAAAGAAAAAAAAAAAAAAAGAGAGGGGTGGTGGGAGGAGGGGGGGGGGGGGAAGAACAAGGAAAAAAAAAGAAAAAGGGAGGAAAGAGGAAAAGGAAAATAAAAAAAAAAAAAAAAATAAAAAAAAGAAAAAAAAAAAAAAAAAAAAAAAAAAAGAAAAAATGGAAAAAGAACCTTACACTTCCTCTATTCTATCCATATTTACTCTGTATTTACTGTATCATACATCCATAACTATCTATCCGTTACACTTCCTCTCTATTCTATCCATATTTATACTCTCTATCAATATTACTGTATCATATGCATCTCATATACTCTATCCTCCATACACTTCTCTCTCTATTCCATCCATATTTACTCTGTATTTACTGTATTATACATCCATAACTATCTATCCTTACACTTCTCTCTATTCCATCCATATATTTATACTCTGTATTTACTGTATTATACATCTATAACTATCTATCCTTACACTTCTCTCTATTCTATCCATATTTACTCTGTATTTACTGTATTACATCCATCCATAACTATCTATCCTTACACTTCTCTCTATTCTATCCATATTTACTCTGTATTTACTGTATTATACATCCATAACTATCTATCCTTACACTTCTCTCTATACTCTGTCCATATTTACTCTGTATTTACTGTATTATACATCCATAACTATCTATCCTTACACTTCTCTCTATTCTATCCATATTTACTCTGTATTTACTGTATATACACTATAAGAAAACATCCATAACTATCTATCCTTACACTTCTCCTCTATTCTATCCATATTTAACTCTGTATTTACTGTATTATACATCCATAACTATCTATCCTTATCCTTATGTACTCTGTACACTTCTCTCTCTATTCTATCCATATTTACTCTGTATTTACTGTATTATACATCATACTATAACTATCTATCCTTACACTTCTCTCTATTCTATCCATATTTACTCTGTATTTACTGTATTATACATCCATAACTATCTATCCTTACACTTCTCTCTATTCTATCCATATTTACTCTGTATTTACTGTATTATACATCCATAAACTAACTATCCTCTCTATCCTCCATATTCTATTTACTTATTATCTCTATTACTCTATCCTCCTTCTCTCTATTCTATCCATATTTACTCTGTATTTACTGTATTATATCGAATCTATAACTATCTATCCTTACACTTCTCTCTATTCTCTGTATCCATATTTACTCTGTATTTACTGTATCATACATCCATAACCGGTATTTACTATCCTTACACCTTCTCTCTCTATTCTATCCATATTTACTCTGTATTTACTGTATTACCATCCATAACTATCTATCCTTACACTTCTCTCTATTCTATCCATATTTACTCTGTATTTACTGTATTACTCCTATAACTATCTATCCTTACACTTTCTCTCTATTCTATCCATATTTACTCTGTATTTTACTGTTAGATACATCCATAACTATCTATCCTACACTTCTCTCTATTCTATCCATATTTTACTCTGTATTTACTGTATCAACTCATATAACGTACTATCCTTACACTCTCTCTATCTTATCCATATGATTACTCTATATTACTGTAATTACTATCTATAACTATCTATCCTTACACTTATCTTATTCTATCCCTATTTTCTCGGATGTTACTGTATATACATCCAAACATCTAGCATACAATTCTCTAGATCTTCCATATTTACTCGTATTTATGATTATAGCCATACTATCTATCTTACATTCCTTGTGGTATCCATATACGTACTGTGTTTACACTAACACATCTATCCTCCCCATTACACTTCTATATTATATCATATTTACTCTGTATTTACTGTATATACATCCATAACTGAATCATATCGCTTACACGTCGGCCGGTCTATTCTCATCTATATTTACTCTGTACATTATACTGTATTAGTCCATCCTATAACTGGTCATCTGACCGCTTCTAACATCTATAATACTATCCTGATGTACTCATAGTATTTACTGATTATACAGTCTATAAAACTAAATCGTATCCTTACACTTCATACCTGCTAGTGTCTATCATATTTACGCTGAGGTGAGATTTATGATATTATACAGGCCATACCGATCTATGCCGACCAGTTGCTTCTAACATATGTCTAATCCATATTGTCCCCGAGTCATGTTAGCTGTATTAGTCATCACCTAAAACTCTCCTAGTACTTACCCTGCGTCAATCGATTCTATCCTATTTTACTCGTGGGGGATTGTACTGGTATCAACCACACATCATAACTCTATCACCTAACCTTCTCTTATAGAACGATATACCATATGGTACTCTGGGTATTTGACTGATTTACAAATCGCATAACTATCTATCTGTACCTTAGAAAACTTCATCTCTATTCTATCCATTTGTCCTCTGTATTACTGTATTATGCAGTCCATAAAAACATGATCTATCCGAATAACTTCTCTACGTATTCGGAATAATCCATACTGTACTCTGATATTTCTGATTAGAGCTCTATAACTAACATACCTTACACTGGGGCACCTCATAGTGCTATCCTAGATATTGACTCTGTAATTGTACTGTGTATCCGCACAGTCCAATACACTAAGTCTAAATGCCGTTGACACACTGCTCGTACTATTCTTCCATATGTACTCTGTATTTAGCTGTATTATACAATACCACGAAACGTATAACTATCGCGTTACAGCAAGTGTCATCGTGCTATTTGCTAATACCATATGTGAAGATACTCGGGTGTGATGTACTGTGGAATTACTACATCAGCATCAGACGTATGCTAACTCCGTACAGCATCTCTCGTATTCGTATCCATATTGTACGTGCTGGATTTAACAGGTAACACATCGAGCGGATCATAGAACTATCAAGGGAGGCCGCTTACCTTCGGCCAATACAAGTAGGGAAAGGTAATTCGATCCATAGTTGGCGTGGTTGTGTTACTGTATTAATAAACCCAGAACGAATACTAATCGCTTGTCCCACTTCTCATCTCATTCTATCCATATGTTCCTCTAGTATGTTCCTGTAATATACCATGCTATAACAGTCTATCCTTACACTTTCTCTCTATGCTCTCCGATATTAACTGCATTGTCTTACTGTGCCCACAGCCCCAACTAACTCTCTATCGCCTGTACACTCTCCTCTATTCTATCCATATTTACTACTGTATTTACGGGCGGGAATAACATCCATAACTATCTCTCCTTACACTAATCGCAATACTATCTACTCCATATGTTACTCGTGATTTACTGGTATTATACAGTCTATACAACTACATATCCTTACACTTACTCTCAACATTACTATCCATATTTTACTCTGTGGGTTACGTGGTAGTATAGATACAACAAAAAAGACAATTCGTAACACTTACACTTACTCTCATATATCTATCCATTTTACTCTGTATTTACGGTATATCATCCAAAATAAACTAGTCTAGCTTACCTTCTCGCTATTCTACCATGGATTACTCTGTATTTACCTGATAGCACCATCTATAACTACTAAAATCCTTACACTAGATATCTCTGGGGGTGGGGCTATCTATGGCCAATATTTACATCGATAAGGGGATAATGTGTAAGCATGGATGTATAGCACCCTTAAGGTATCTCATCATTAACCCTTAACGGTTCTCTCAATATCGTATGGGGCGTATAGGGTGTACTCTGTATTTACGTGGAATATTAGACATCCTAAAACTAGGTCTATCGCATTACACTTCTCTCTACATACTACCTATGTTACTCTGTATTACTTGTTAGTAAGACTCGAGAACGGTATACTCAACCTTACACAAGAGCCGTCTAATAACTATCGCACATAGGGGTTATCCTCGGGAGTTGGTGGTAGGCAGCCATCCATAACAAATACATCTATCAGCTTACACCTATCGTCTGGGCTAGATTCAATAAATCCATATTATACTCTGTACATTGTTTAACTGTAGTTGAGGTACATCCCATCAAACATCAGCAATCCGTTACACTATCTCTCTATTCTGATCCATGTTTACATCTTATTTACGTTTATTATAACATACACAGGATAACTGATCTATCCTTCACTGTTCTCGCTATTCTATTCCTATGGTGATCTCCAGTATTTAGCATTTAGTGTATAATACATGCTACAACTAAATCTATCCTTACACATAAAAAATCCCGTCTAGTTCTGGTCGCAGAATATCTCGGAGTTACTGTGATATGATGACATCGCAATAACTATCTATGCGCTTACACTCTTCGTCAAAATCTAATTCTATCACATACGGTAAATTAAGTTAGGCTCTGTAGGTCTGTTAAACAATTAAACATTCATATAACTAATCTAATCCTTACACGTCTCTCGTAGGTTCGTATCATATTGACTCTTATTAATAATACATGTATCGCCACATCCACATAACTATCTATCCTTACACGTGTCTCTCGTATGCTATCCATGCTTTGACTCTGGTAGTTTACTGGTGAATTAATACCATCCATTAAACTCGCTATCGGCTTACACTTCTCTCATCTTGCTATCCATAGATGTTAGCTACTGATAGTTGTAGTGTATATTGTTTTGTTTATTTTTAATTTGATTTTTTTTTTTTAAAACTTTTTTTTTTATTACTATGCTACGATACTATAACTATCTATCCTTACACTTCTCTCTATTCTATCCATATTTACTCTGTATTTACTGTATTATACATCCATAACTATCTATCCTTACACTTCTCTCTATTCTATCCATATTTTCAAAGTCAAATATTTACTCTGTATTTACTGTATTATACAAACACTTGTATATATGTGCATATCCATATGTATATACCCATTGTGTCATTCTTTGCCTGCTATACCCGTATTATACTTATAGATACCATATATACCATATATACACATTACTGATTTGTGGTGACAAATTGTTGTGTTCTTCTGTTTATACTTTAAAACACACACTCTCGCTGGAACAATCCAAATAAGCATGGCGCCATGTCCTACAGCTGAACAGACAAGTGTGTGTGTGTGTTTTAAGGTGTGTATACGTACCGCCTCGTTGGTTCTTTTCCAGAACACTGCCATGACAAAGATGGCGGTAACGGGCGGAGCTAGGTAACTGGTCACCGATTGGATGTAAACGTAGAGCTGGCCACTGTTGGCGCTCTGAAGGATCGGGATCCAAACCACGCTGATGACCACGAGGATCACTGTCACAATCCTGCGCACAAATATAAACAGACTCATGATACAGCGCTGGCAGCGTGGAGAACGAATCAGAAACAAGAATTTGACAGTGCTGTTGAATATAACTGCTGCATCCAAAATCTCATTGTTAATAAAGTCTCATCTAAAAGTGCTGGGTCGCTGCTTTTTTTCCCCGCCATTTTGGAATATGAGGAGTCGTCTCTCCTGCGGGATCATGGGATAGTCCATCGTATGTGTACTGCAGAATCTGGGCAGAAGGGGATCATCCGAGAACTTAACACACACTGTTTTACACACTAATGATGTGGACCTACTGCTCATTTTGGATGCAGATATTGTTTTTTACTATATGGGGAATTTTTCCAACCTGCCCACCAGAAGCAGCTCCTTCTCACTGGCTCCTCGGCGGTATTTCTTCCAGATGTCCATGGTGAACAGCGTGCTGCTGCTGTTAAAGATGGAGGTCAGAGAGGACATCAGGGCGGCCATCATCACAGCGATCATTAAACCTCGCAGCCCTCAAAACGAATGCAAAGCGGGAAAAATATTTTAGAACACATAAATAGACGACCCCCCACACCACACACAAACACACACACACTTATTACCACTTGGCATGAGCTCGATGACCAGTTTGGGAAAAGCAATGTTGGAGCAGCCAACCTCCGCTCCACACACCTTCATACATTCCTCAGGATCCACACAACCCACTGAATCTGAAAACACAAACAGACCCACAAACTATATTAACATTTAGTATTTTAGCTAGAAAAAACAATGCTGAGTTTGTGTATATTTTAATATAATGAAACTAAAGCAAAGGGTACTTCAGGATGGGCAAGGGTATTATAGGGTAGGTCAGATTACTACAGTGTGGCAAGGGTAGGTAATAGAGGGTAAGCATTGGGTACTACAAGATATGAACTGGTACTACAGGGTGCGCAAGTGGTATTATAGGATAGACACTGGATACTTCAGGGTGGTTACTTGCACTACATGGTAAGCAAGGGTATTACAGGATATGCACTGGTACTACAGGGTGGGCAATTGGCATCACAAAGTGTAGGTAAAGATATTACAGGATGGGCAAAGGAATTACAGGATGGCAAGCTATAGTACTAAGGGGAGGTGGGCAACTTGTATGTGCATGGTGGGCAAAGGGTATACAGAGCAGCCACTGATACTACAGGGTGGCAATGGGTATTACAATGTGGACAAAGTAGTACAGGGTGGCACCTGGTGGTGCGACACATGGTACTACAGGGTAGAACGTATAATAATAAGAGGTAGAAATGAATACAGAATGGGCTCTGAAACTACAGTGGGCCCTTGGTATTACAGGATGGACACTGGGTACTACAGGATTGGAAACTTGCACTATACATCGTGTGCAAGGGGTATTACATGCTATAGAATAGCAACTACTACAGGATGGGCAATGTTATCATAGGGTGGGGTACTGTGCACCAAATGGGGTGTTAAGATCTTACAGGTGGCCAGTGAATTACAGTATGGTTTCACAAAATGGGCAAAGGACCACTTGTATCTTACAGAGTGGCAAGGTTATTACAGGGCAGACACCGATACATGGGGGAGATTGCAGCACTGTGTAATTACAGTAGTGGGCAAAGGTATTAGGCTGGACTGAGTATCACTGGGGATGTGTATTTTTTACAGGTTTGCTAAGAAAGAGGGTATATTGCGAAACTGTACTAGATACGGGTGGACTGAAGGAATACAAAGGCGTTGCAAAGAATTAGTGGGATCCAAGGGTAGGGTGGTAAAGACGCAGTATATACAGGTGCGAAGGCAAGAGGAGGGGGGCGCTGGGTATACAGGGCACGAAAGGATAACAAGGTAGGCACTGCACTACAGGGGGGGGCAGGTGAGGCATTGGCGTTAGTACAGTGATAAGCAAGGAATAACAACTGGTGGGCACTGGTACTACAGTGTTAAGGGGCAAGGTATTACAGGGTGGGCCCTGGTACTACATTGTGGGGCACGGGTACTACACTAAAGGTGTGGCAAGGGTATAGATACATCTGTCAGTAAAGGCTATCAATTCCCAAAAAACATGAATAAAGAACAAAACAAAAGCCTTTTAGACAAAAATCCTGAAGCCCTCCCCGTCTCTTATCAGTGCGCCCCTCTGTGTGGAGAACCATGTTTGCCCTACGTAGGAAAATGGCAGGAGGAACGAAGAATTTTGATCAGCGCAGAGGTGTGAGCCATGAAACCGAAGAGAAGGCCGATAAACTGACTGGTAAGCTTCTAAATAAAAAATCGGGAAACTATCATCTATGTCGGAAAGGTCATAAAGTGGCAAATAAAAGACTAGAACAGATTCCTAAGGGTTACATTTCCGTTGTAGTCTAAAATTCAGGTCATTTACTAAGAGAATGCCCACGTGGCTAATTAATACAAAGTATTACACTAAAGCACAGATTCCCTAATGGGCAGTTCAGACTCCATGTTCACAGAAACATTTACTAACACATAAAAACCCACAGGGGAATAATCAAGAAGAAATTAAAGAACTTAAATGGGCGTCTTTCTCTAAGAAAAGAAAAAGAAAGAAAGAAGAGTGCGAGAAAGAAAGAGAGAGAGAAGAGACTTCAAATCTTAGCAATTTTATTATTTATGTCTTTATTCTTTACGTACGCCTTTTGGGGGTCATTGTTTTAGTTTCCCAGTAGGCGTGTGAATATCTGAGCGTGTTGGGTGTGTGTTTGTGGTGTGTAGGGTTAGGAAGTGAAAGTTGTCCTCGTGTTATTCCTCCCTTTCGTTTTTTCCGAACCATAAGGAGCGGCTGCCCGCCCTGCGACGACTTCCAGCGCCGCGCGCGGCGTCATCATGTTCAGGAAAAGAACTGATCGAGCCGAGAACCCGGTGTGTGGAGTGTTGTGGAGTGTGTGAGTGTGGGGTGTTGTGTGGACGTGAGGATAGAGGAAGAGATAGAGCGCTGATTATAAACGCTTCTCCGCCCTGTGACTGAAGATCCAGTCCTCTCGGTGATTGCGCTTTGTGGAAGGGGGGGTGTGGCGCGCCGCACATGACTTTGGAATCTCCTCTCACAATTGACTTGTTGTGTAAAACATTTTAGGCAGTTCCGCTAAACTCTGCCGGGAACAGGGGGATTGATTAAGTGGGGTGGGATTGTCCCCTGTACGTGGTGCGCTCCTTGCCGGGCGACACGCCGGTGAAACTGCGGAGTCCCGGAGTTGTTGCATTCAAGCTGCGGATCACGATGAAGCGCGGACGGAGTCGTGGGGATCCCCGAGGGACCCAGCAACGCGGCGCAATTTTGCCTGGTTCTGATTCTGACCTGTCCGCGGCACTGAAAACTGATACCGCATCGGTGGAAGTTCATCTCAACAAGCTCGGACACTTAGAACCGTGGTAGGTCATCGCGTAATAGGACCCAGCACGCGCGAGCAGACTGCCTCGGGTACTAGATCTTCATATTCATTAACAATGTTAGTGTGTGAAGAGGAGGAAGTATTGCTACACACTGGCTTCGGAAATGGTAACCGTGTAGCGCGCGGTAGCGGTTGTAACTAACTTCTGAGTAACTTTTCGGGTTTATTTATTTATTTTTAGTGTTGTTATTTATTTTTATTTCGGAAATGGCTTTGTCCCAAATCCAGTGTCTAGACGACAACCACGTCAACTGGCGCGTGAGCGAGTCCAAACCGGAGTTCTTCTACAGCGAGGAGCAGCGGCTTGCGCTCGAGGCGCTCATCTCCAACGGCCGCGAGGCCTTCGAGTCGTACGTAAAAGAACACCAGCTGCGGCCCTTCCTGTCCGAGTCCGAGCTCGAGCGCCTGTCCCACTCAGTGGAGGAGTACCGGCCCGGGGCCGAACCTCCCAAACAGGACACGGCAGAGCGCGAGGAGCGCGCGCTGTCTCTGCAGTACTGGCCCGACCGTTCCGACATTTCTATCCCGGATTTGGACCTGGGCTGGCCGGACTGTAACTCATACCGCGGAGTCACGCGGGTCAACGTGTACACGCAGCCCCCCGTGGACAGCCAGACACACATCAAAGAGGTGGTGAGGAAGACCATCGCGCAGGCGCAGAAGGTACCGCGAATAAAACAACTTTTAAACCTTTTCTATAAAAAGAAAAACATTTAATAAAACATTTAATTGTGACCTAAAGACAGATAAACAAGTTAATATACAAATACTATAAACACATACGAAATTTTTTATGTATCAGTCCTTTAATTATTAAAAAAACCCAATTCATGTATAAACCATTACAATGCGCACGAGCTCGTGACATGAAAAATAAATTATTATTGTGCGCTACCTGCAGGGGGCGTGGCCACACCGGTGGATCGGTAGGAGGACACGTGACTATGACTTGTATAAAATTTGTCTGGCGCATAATTAAAAAGCGGTGCGACCAATCAGTTTCACTGACTGCGACATCAGACATTAATGTATCAGACTGCTGATCAGAGGGTTGTGGGGTTGATTCCCCTAAAGTGAGGCCCCTAAACGCTGAATAATTAAAAACTGTTTAGAAATATTAGGAAAGTGTAAGTTGCTCTGCCAAATTTCAGAAATGTAAAATGTTTTTATTGCTAATGAAGGAAATGAAACGGTTTTTTAATCGATTCCTAAAACGAATTAAATACGTGTGGAAATAAAATGACAGGAATAAAAACATGAACATTTGGGAAATTAAATTTTTGGAATTAGTATTTTTAAATGTAAATTTTTTAAACAATGTCTAAACAGGTGAAATGACATTAAATTCTAATAGAATTTGCAGTATTTTGGGGAATAGCGGGAAGGAGCAGAGTTTAAGTCCTGAACTTCACCACGTTTCCTACTGTAGCTACGCCTTCGGTACCAAATTAAATCCAAATTTAACTTCTTTTATGATTTCTTTAAAAAAATTACAATTTCAGGTCTAACGAGCTGGATTCATTTTCATAACCATTCATTCATTCATTTACTTATTTATTTATTTATTTTTCGTCCGCTTATATATATCATATATCCGCTTATTCCCAAATTCGGGGTCACAGGGATCTGCTGGAGTCTATCCCAGCCGTCTCTGAAAGTGTAAAAGGCAGGATGGGGACACCCTGAACAAATCACCAGTCCATCACGGCCAAACACACACTCACTCACACACTCACTCCTAGGGGCAATTTATGATCAGCAACCAAACAGAAACTGGAGTAAACCTATGCAAGCACAGGGAGAACATGCAAACCTTACAGAAGGAAACCCTGAAGGGGAATCGAACCCGGGACCTTCTTGCTGTAAGGCAAGAGTGCTAACCACTAAGCTGCCCCTCCCTGTAATGATATTCTTGTAATAACATTTACGCCTTGTTGTTAGCACACAAACGCAGACATATTCGAGTGAGCTGGATGGTCTAGACGCAAAAAAATCAATAACACTTCTGAAATATTTGTACTCAAAGTTGGATTCCATCCAAGCCGGTGTACCACCGCGTTCCGTCCTGCAGCTCCACCCGAGCGCTCAGAGTGCACTTCGGGACATGGGGGTGGTGGCAGACTGCTTTGCTATGCTATTTGGTGTGGTGGTGGTGTGGTGGCTCTGGGATTTCCCTTTGAATATTTTGACTCGGAGGCGAATGAAGAGGGTGGAACGTGTTGAGCGCAACACCGGCCTGAACACAGGCTGTGTGAAAAACCTCTCTGGAAGGCAGAGTATGCGTGAGAATGCTGGCTTCTCACCCCCCACCCCCACCCCCCCGGCGAGTAAATCCGATTGAATCAGCTGCTTGTCGCACTTTCTGTTCGAGTCATCATCACTGACATCTGCAAACGCTATGAGTCTGCACACAGGCGGCGTGTTAAAACATGCTCAGTGCCCAAGTATAAACGCGTGCAAACACGAGGTCTCGACACGCACATGCACACATACACACACAAACCTACACACACACACACAGACACTCACACACAAAGGAAACACACATGTGCAAACACACAGCCTATTTCTGTTGCCTTATAAAAAGCATTGGACCCTCATTGTCAGAGCTACACAGAGAGGCCTTTGATTAAAAGAAGTATTCGTATGTGTGTGTGTGTGTGTGGGTGTGTGTTGTGTGTGTGAGAAGAGAATGTTGAGTAAGACAGTTTGAGAGAGTGTCTCTAAGAATGTAAAAAAAATATGTGTGTAAGTCTTGTTGAGAGTGTGTGTGTTAAAGTATGTGTTTGTGTGTATGTGAGAGAGGGAGGTTTTAAAAGTGTGTGTGCGTGTGTGTAAGTGTGTGGTGAGACATAATTGTATAAATCCAGTTCCTTATAAGTAGACAGACAAAATGTATTAGTTAAGCAGGACATTGTACAGTGTAGTGTTTCTCTGTGCTAAGTCCTTGAAACGATAAAAGGGCAAGTTGTGTGTGGTGTGTGTGTGTGTGGTGTGGTGTGGGCATGGAATAAGTTCATTAGAACTAGTTCACTGGGTTAAACCACAAAGTAGTGTCAAAATGTGTCATTTGTGTGTGTGTCCAAGGTCATTGTAGTACTCGTGTGTCAGTTCTGTGTGGCATTATAGTAAGTTCTGGCTGTACAACCAACAAGTTGAACCAACACTGGAAGAAAAGAACAGATAATTTGTGTGTTGATAATGATGATGTGTGGATGATTGTTTGGATTATTATCCCTGATTATGTGTAAAGGAGGGACAGGATTTAATTTAGGACATCATTTGGCAAAAAAATGCAATGTGAAAAAATTACTAATGTTTTGAAATGATGATGCATTGTCATTTAAGTTAAGGATTCAGGAAGTTCTGTCTAAGTATCAAAGAAAGGGCAGTTTCTTTAAAGTCATTTTACAAAGCAACAGCGAGAGTGTAGTATTAGGGTTTAGTGGTTTAGGGGGTTTGGATTAGGGTTTAAAAGGTTGGTTTAGTTTAGTTTAGGTTTAGGTTTAAGGTCGTAGAGGTAGGGTTTTAGGGTTTAGTTAGGGTTTTGAAGTGTTTTGTTTCATTTAGATCGGTGTAGTTTAGGGTTTGGTTTAGGTTAGGTTAGGGTTTGGGTTTGGTTAATCAGGGTTTTTTTTAGATCAGGGTTAGGGTTTCGGTTTGAAGGTTTGGTTTAGGTTAGAGTTTATGGTTTAAAGGTTTGGTTTAGGTTAGGTAGAGATATAGATGTTTTGAACTCCGGAAAACCACTGGGATGAAGTTTGCTGTCGCATTATCATAATCTATAATGTATATTAATTATCAATGTTTATTTGAGTCATCCTCATGTTAATATAATATAAAGTCCACTTAAATAATCCGCCTGCAACAAACCAAAATTTAGTCCGCTCCCGTGTGCGGTCATCTTTATATCAGTCAGCCGTAAATCTGAATATAAACAAGACTATTTCACTGAACAATGTAAATATTTCAGATGGTTAATGTGATTTTTACTCCTGAACCTCCACATCAGGACGTCCCCTTCATTTTAAGCGACAAATAAGTTTTTTTTAAACAACTTTTATTTTAATGATACAGAATTACTATAGGCTTTAAATTCGAAATTATTTTAAAAAGCGAACTTAAATAAAATATAAAGTAAATAATCATTATTTTTTTCCAAAGCCACAGAGAGCCGCCGCTGAGGGATGAAATAGCCACATGTGGTCCGGGGCCACAGGTTGCCGAGCCCTGGTTTAGGATTTGGTTTAGAGTTTAGGGTTTTAATGTTTGGTTTAGTTTAGTTTCAGGATTTAAAGGTTTGGATTAGGTTTGAGGTTTGCTTTAGAGGTTTGGCTTGGGTTAAAGTTTAGCATTACAATAAGTTTTTTTCAACCTAACCCTCACTTTGTTTTACACTAGTTATCAGATCTATCATTTATTTATGCACCTGAAAAGGTCCCATGTGTGTTAACCAGTCATACATGTGTTACTCCAACCTCCAGCTGTAACCCCGCCTCACGCTCTAGGCTACACACGAGGTTGCACTCCCGCTGCTGGAGCCGCTCCCTGCCGTCTCGCCCGTGCCTACAGGCAAAATGTCTGGTGCTGGTCTGCTTTAATCTAGCAGCAAAAGTGTGGAAGGTTGCATGATTCATCCATGCTGCAAACAGGCTGATTTATTATACAAAAACATGCACAAAAAGCAACTTATAACAACCTATCAAAAATTTTAACTGTGCACCAAAGAACAGAGGTTTGCTGCTGCCACAAAGCAGTCCTCAACTGCAGGTATAAAATATCAGGGTGACTGACTGCTAGCTTTCATTCTTCTGCGAGTAAAAGTTGATGTTTTTATGTTTGCAGCTCATTGGAATAGTAATGGACGTTTTTACCGATGTGGACATTTTCAAAGACCTCCTAGACGCCGGCTTTAGGAGGAAAGTGGCGGTCTATATCATCATCGAGCAAGCGTCCGTTAAGGACTTCCTGCACATGTGCGAAAGAGCGGGTATGCACGGCGGACACCTTAAGGTAAGCTTGACACGCCCGCATCACATTACCCCACACACACACACTTTCACATCCACACCCACACAGCCACATGAAATCTACCTGTATTGTGTAATTGTGTGTGTTGTCTTTTAAGGTGTGTGCACTAACATTCTAAACATGCCAGTTAGTCTTATGCTGTGAGAGTATCGGCAATAAAACCAAGGCCTTTGAATTATTTATAATAGCTGGCAATTTAAAATCATTTCACGTGTTTAGCTGATGTTCAGAGTTAATACTTTTGCTGCAGTATGTTAACTCTGCACAATTAAGCCACTCAACTGAAGCGCCTTGCTTCACATTTGCAGGAATTGGCATCCCACGTTCCTCTAGTTCCTTAAATCTAGGGGGGTCCAAACTCGGTTCTGAAGTGCCGGTGTCCTGCAGAGTTTAGCTCAACTTGGCTCAACACACGTACCTGTAGGCTTCAAATTGGTTCTGGTGAGTTTGACTAGGGTTGGAGCTAACCTTTAAAGGACACTGGCCCTCCTGGACTGAATTTGGACACCCCTGCTTCAACCTGATTGTCTTTCATTTATCTCAGCCCACTGCTGGTTACCTGGACAAACTGTGTTCATTTAATTAGAAGCTGTGAGAAACCAATTTATTTGGTCTTCCAACACTCCACCCTCACCTGAGATGGTATCTTCAGCTCCTCCAACAAAGTATTGTGAAAAACATGGGTTATCCACCCCTGCACATCAGCAATAGTGTGGGAAAAGGTTCTACAGGGTCAGTGGTGGCTCGAATGTTTAACATGCTGAGTTGTTGATTGAATGACCAGAAAGACTTGGGTTCAACCACCACCACCTCCAATCAGCCACTGTTGGGTCCTTAAGCAAGGCCCTTAAGGCCCTTAACCTTTCCTGTTCTGTATCATAGCTGACCCCAACTTACTGAAGATGGGATGTGTCCAAGGGCTCTGTAATTGTAGCTGACCCCACACTGAAGATGCTGTGAAGAAACAAATTTCACTGTGCTGTAAACTAAATGTGACAAATAAAGACATTTACATTTACACAAAACTATGTGGCTCCATTTATTTATATTATTCAGTTGATGCTATCATCAGCATGCTTCAAAATAGCATGGGGGGAAATGCACTTTCTAATGTAATCACAGTTTCATTTTTCCAATTTTTTGTCTCTCATTACGTGAAGTATCTGCGGGTCCGCTGCAGCGGAGGCTCCGAGTTCCACACACGCTCTGCTAAAAAAGTGCAAGGCTCCCTGAGTCAGAAGTTCATGTTTGTGGACGGGGACCGCGCCGTGTCTGGATCGTACAGGTTTGTACAAACAAATTCCATTTCTCTTTCTCTTCCATTTTGGTTTTGTCCGGTTGTTTAAGGTTGTCATGTGGGGATTATCGATAAGAAGCGAGGAGGCAGTCATTAATTCAGTAAAACTACTTTACTTAGTTTGAGCAGTAAAAATCTCACTACAGTGAAATATCCCACAGGAACGAATTTGCTGCACTTTAGATTTAAATCTGGGTTAATGTCATAATAGTATGTTTAAGGGATCAACTGTAATCCACTCTAGTTCTAAAGTCTGACATGTAGCAAGTTGCCTTAGTTGTCTGGGGGCAATTAGGCATAAGGAAGAACAGGGCCACCGTTAGTCAATAAAAATAATCAATGACTCAGTGGTCAGTTTAATACATCAGAAATTCATCAGTTGTTACATTTATGATTGGCATGTTTTTGTTGTGGAATGTCTAAGTTATCTCTCTGGTTATAGCTGAAAATAAGTAATTAGTTGAAGGAACCACAAAGTACTAAAAAAAACCCTTTCAAATAAATCAACACAATCAGCTTTTCTTGTGCTGTCAAGAATCTGATCGTATTCACGCCTATAAAACCTGATATGTGTTCTAATTGTCATATTTTCTTTTATCTTCCAAGCGAACTGGTGTGAATGTCCTTGTATTTGCACTCTTTAGATAGGATTAGTTGGAACAGAGTTTAAATAAAGGTTGGGTAAGAGCAATTTTCAACACAGTATCTAGTGCCGTTTGAATGGTCTAGTTGGCAAGGTCCCACGCCTACAGAAGATTATAATATCTTTTATCTGCCAGAAAAGAGCTGTAAATTGACCCAAGGCAATTCAATGAAAATTGAGATATGTCAGCTCCAATGCCCATTTTGTGGTAAATGCACTTAAGGTTTGACTTGTAATGACAAAATCCCTGTCATTAGGCCTTATGATAAGCACAAATAAATATGCTTATACTGGCTCACAAAGTAGCTAATTAAAAATCGCAATAAATCAAAAATCCAAAAGCAAGAAAAAGTGTGGGTTTTTTTGGCCAGATTTGGTCATGACATGCTGCTTCTTTCCACCTTAAAAACTTCATGAGCAAAAATGACCCAAGTTCCTGAATTACTGTTAAAGTTTTTTAGAACAGAACCACATTTTATAATACTTAGACAGTTTCCTGTTATGGCTGCATCCAAAGTTCCTGCAGTGGTTTCCGTTTGTTGTAGCATGACAAAGGTTCCTAAAATATTCTCCTAATTGATGTGGACATTCCATAACATTACCTGTAACTACAAATGGATAAAAGGTAGAACATACCAATCTGTGATACACAGTATTGTATCCTTTGGAAACATTTCTTTAAATAAAACAGCACACATGGTCTCAGTGTCAGTGTTTGTTTAAACGCAAGAAAACCTGCACCACTGGATCCCTACGCCATGTTGTGATTGGGATGCAAGTCTTTCCTGTTTGAAAAAAAAAATAAACCTGATATTTCTTGTAGTATGTGTAAAGAATAAGTTAGTGCTAAAGGCGAACACTAAACTAAAATGTCTAACAAATGTGTTTCAGTTTTACATGGACGGCTTCTCGTTTGGACCGCAACCTTATCATGGTCCTCACTGGACAGGCAGTGGAGACTTTTGACAAGCAGTTCCGTGAGCTCTATTTAACGTCCCGCGGTGTCAATCTCTCCAAAATACGTCTGGTTGACCTCCCTGAGCCAGATCCAGTCCCTGTCCCTGTACCAGCCGCTGTTACGACAGCGGCTGTTGCCCGGAAACTCATCAACCCCAAATATGCTTTGGTGGAGACAGCAAGCCGGACCTCGTCAGACAAAGCTCCAAGTCCCAAGGACAGCTCGCAGAATCCCTTGCCTCAGCCAGTAAACGTCACCGTGAGGTTATTGAGGAATCAACTAAACACCCGGGGCTCATAGGGTTACCAAAGGCAGAGCTTATTTCCTACCTGCCCACATGGCCGGAACCAGACCCACCTAGTGATGTCATTGGCTTTATCAATATTCGGGACACAAGTAAGCCAATGCAGGCACACTTGATGCGTTCACAGCTGTTTGAAACATCACAGGCTATTCGTTTTAAGGACCCTTTTAATGCTCCACCAGAGGAGCCACTACCAGAAAAGGCATGTCCACGTGTTAGAGGTACTCACATCTCCAAACCACAACCACTAGAGGCTAATGTAAAACAGGAAGATAAACCTGAAGAAAAGGGTCCAGAGGAGCCCAAGTTTCAACCTGCACCACAAGACAATCAAAATAAATCTGTTTCCTCTCCTCAACCAACAAAGTCTCCTCCTGAGGATGGCGCTCAGACACACGGACAATCTCCAGAACCTCCCATGCCAAAGCCACGCACCCTACAGCTGGTAATGACCTCAGGCGATAGTAATAAAAATGTGCAAGTCAGTGTGGTCAGGAAAAGTCATATAAACCCTAATGAGACGTCCAGTTCTGAGGAGTACAAAGAAGCACCAGAGACTCCTAATTCAGTGTCCGCAAATCAGAATTTAGACAGCAAAACTGAAGGAAATGACACGGACAGTAATAAGAGTCTTGAAATTGGCAGTTCGGCCCAAGATGAGGGCTCTACAGCATCAGATGAATACTTTGAGTGTACCGACCCAGACCCCAGCAGGCTTTCTAATGGTGGAATAATCGGCTCAGGACGCCTTCAAGAGAATGGTCCTGTAAATATAATGGCTCGATTTTCGCAATCCATGCTGGACCTGAGGCCAGATAAAAGTGCAGAGCTGGAACCCAAAGACAGGAACTTGCGGAATGTACAAAGCAGATACACAGGAAAGGTAGGGGAAAGTGTGTGTAAAAAGGCAAAGAGATTTTTATCGCAAATTATGTTATCTTTTCAGCCAGCCTCTATAAACTTGGGTGTGTCCAAAGTGTATGTGGGTAATAGAGGTGTGTTTACAGGCCATGTGAGCCACTGTGCTTGAAAATGTACCAGGGCATGTCAGAGTGTGTTCCGTTGCAGGCCTGAGCACGCTGTCAGAATTTCAGTTTAAAAATAATTAATTAAAAAAAAAAATAAAGCGCAGTCCAGACTACACATTTAAATTTACAGAATTTGGCAGACGTCCTTATCCAGAGCAACTTACATTCAGTCTTTTATGCAACTGAGCAATTATGGGTTAGGGGCCTTGCTCAGGGGCCCAAATAATAAATAAATTAAACTCGCATTAAAGCTAACACTGTATGTTAAAGAATAATCTTTAGTATAACCTTTAAAAAGTTGCCTAAAAATTACCTAATGAAATATTTTTGGAGGAGCTGTATCAATGTTAGCAAAACACGTCTTGTACGAGGAAGTAGGTTTTCTATGAAAAGTCCAGCAAAGAAGTCATTTTGTTGTAATTTAACTACACCATAAACTAATAACTTATTTGATGTGTTTTTTACAGCTTTAAGTGAATGCCAGACTAGAGCGGAGTTTGATTGGGACTGGTCCAGCAATGACGGAAAACTGGAAAGGTTTTTAAATCTGAAGAAGGGAGATTTAAATCATTGAAGCAAAACTTTGTACTAGCAGTGAGCTAGTAAAACATAAGCAATAATGTCATACATGCTAACCAAGCAATGAACTGCTTTACTAAATAAAATAAAAAAGGGGGGGGGGGCTCTGGTTGACACGTTGGTTCGTGTCATCTACTAGACACAATCTAATTTTTGCTGGACATTTTTTATAACTGCTTTCCAAAAACTTGTCTATGCAGGTTAGGTGAAAACAATTAGTGTTAAGAGTTGAGATTTATGATGCTAAGTCATCTAAGTACAGGGTTTTTGTGTAGTGTGTTTGTGTCTTAATTATTGTGTAACTATTAGCTTTCCCAGAACTGATGACAGAAAGAATTTTAAAGTTACTGTTATTTACTAGCTAAACTATGAGAAAGATTACTGCTTTTTGCTTAATATTTATGTTGATATTAATGTGTATGTAAATAATTAAGTTATAAGTTAAATGTCACAGTTCTGTATGGTTTTTGGTGCTGTGTGTCATGTGTAAAGTTTAATACCTGGATAAAGTGCTCTGCTGATCATGCCAGGAAGGATGATGAAGATCATTGGGAGCATTTTCAGGTAGCTGGCGAAAATTGATGCCCCTTTAGCGTGGCTCAGGTTTTTGGCCGAAAGAGATCTCTGCACAATCACCTGAAAAATAGGTGCAGTTACACAGTTTATTAATGTTCATCTTGCAAAACAGGAAACGCACAGCAAGCATTTTGTATTAGCGAGGAATATTGATTTAACATTTAAATGAAAGCTAGGGTTAGGTGGGTTAGGGTTAGGGATAGTACTAATACTAGCTGAAACATAAAGAATATTTGTTGCAGGATATATTTCAGCCAAATAACTTATAATATTATAATAATATAATATTATATGCTGAATTATGTGCTAAATTTATCCTGTTATTTCAAAAAACTACAGATCCACTGAAGGGGAATTGATGTAAAATTTAAAAGTGGGGCATCAGCATTCGATATCAGCTACATTTTTTAGCCGTATAAATCAATAAAAGGCAAATGGAGGGGATTTATCTCAAATGGGGGCACAACATTTAGGTGATTATCACTCTGTAAATTTGACACAGTGCTCAGATAAACTGTGTAAGAACATGACACCATCTTACTCTACCCTCACAGGTGTACCATCCGATGGAAATCCCTGCCATGCGTGAAACCTACAACAGAGCAAAGGTAGTGATCGCAAAACCGGGAACGTTCCATCGCCCTCCCAAAAGTAGCACCCGTTTTATCGGCGGGCACCGTTACTGGCAGGGCAAACTGGGTACAACGCAGCCTGATGGTGCCCGCCCCAGCCGCTCACCCTGCAGGAGGATCCTGTCCGGAGGACTCAAAACCAGCCAGTCAACGACTCAACAAATCTCTCACACACATTCCCCTTCTCCACGGAGAAACGAGACGCAGATGCCCTTAGGAATTAATATTTCTAAACTCTCCAGCCACCAAAACTTCCGGACCAAGGCGCCAGGAGTTACGGGCGATAAAAAAGTCGTGCAAAGACACAAGGAATGTTAACCAAAAAAATACTTGGAGAAGGGGAAGGAGCAGAAATGATTATATGCTAATTTACATTAGCATGTAACCACAACAAAACTGAGTTCTCGTTTGCATGCAAATAAGTTGTGAACCTCTGAGGTACTTTTGGACCAATCCTGTGTTGCAAGTTGGTGGATTGGTAGATTTCTGCTGTGTTTATTTTTAGAACATGTAGTATTGCTTTTAAAATGGTGAACAAGGTCGACGGAAAATGGGAACTCTTTGACAGTTTGTCAGAAACGAGCCCAATTGATTGGTCTAGTGACACTTGCCTTTTGGAACGTTCCTGTCTAACGTTTGGAAAGAGACGCTCAGCAGAGCATCGGATCAGTATGTGGATTTACACCCAAAATCGTAGCACATGATTTACAATGAATTGAAAATGAGTCGTAGAAGACAATGTGTGTCTCACGTGCCATGTTATGGGGATTGCTGTGAATCGAATTGGTGATGGATTTGGGATCATGGTGGGTGAACAAGATTACTTACAAAAAAATTTTTTTTTTGCATACACTCAATACAAAAATCCAAAAAAATACAAACCAGTGTTGGGACTTTATTTCGTCATTGCACACTAACTATTTTTATTTTTAACTTGACCAGATTTTCTCTTTTGGAGGAAATCAGATTTCGTAATAACTTTTAGATTTATCGAAGTTAAATTCGATTGGATATATATTTCATAGTACATGTGTTCATATCAGAACACACACTTTTAGCAGTGGAGGTAATGTATTGAAACTCGAATAAAGAAAGTTGATTCAAAATGTTTATGTCCAGGATTTGCTACTGAATACAAATCTAAAAAAAAACCTTTCACTGGGATTGACCCGTTCTGTTTCACTCGCCTTGGACTCTTTTATTAAACACAGTGACTATTTAAACAGTGGAAAATGTTACCCCGCCGATGTTTCCTGAACTCAGCCATGTTGACATTAATTAAAACAGGTTTTTTTAGAGGCAAACAGTTCGTTTGGGTCTTTGTTTTCTTTGCATTTGGCAAAAAGTGGAAAGTTTTACCTGGCGTCTTTTTTTCGCTAGGAATAGGGGACAGCTGTCTCTATTTGCACAGCAGTTCCTGCCTCAAAGCTAGAATGTTTTATTTTCCATGAATATAATCCCGCTGAATGATGTCACTTGAAAGGAAATATTACCTGCTAGCTAGCATTAGTCAGCATTAGTAATCTTATTTTCAAACGCTACATTTTTGGATATTAACTGATGTGTTAGTGTCAGGAACTACTAATGCTTTAATTTTGTTAGCAACAGGTTAGGTTAGGTTAGCAACATTACCTGTGCATGTTGCTGGCATACATTGGATAGTTAATTAGACAACCTAATTAACGGAGATGCTGCTATGAAACTGAGATGCTAGTGAGCAGGTGTGTGTAGGGTAGATCATTATCTGTGTGTGTTTGTGTGTGTGTGAGGGGCTGGGTATGTTTACCTGATCTGTACACCAGTACCAGGTAGCCAAGATGGTTAATCCAAGTGTCATTCCCGGCCAGGGCAGGTCTCCATGCACTGGATCTCGGAACAGGTGCATGGCGTCAGGTCGCGGCAGGTGGCACGTGGTATTGGGGATGATCTTTGTCGGCACTGCCTGGAGGTACACGCTCTCCAAATTGATGTAACCGCCGATCTTGTTGAATGCTATTATCGAAGGAAAAACAAACTTGTTTTGGAGGATATAGGTGTAAACCAAACTCCTGGTCCTCAGAAAATCCTAATATTCTATTTATAATGTTTTTACATAAAGAGAATAAGGTGCTGTTCATATGTATTCACCCCCTTAAACGCCTCTTTATGTTTCAGTGATGTAATTAGCAAATAAAAATTAGCTTGTTATGAAATCAGTGAATCTTTATTAAACAGCTTTTTAATTTAATTTACATAAAGAAATAATTTTGGTTTGTGTAAGTCAGAGAAGAGTCCATGAGTAACTATAAAACAGCTGGAAAGAAGCCATATGAAATCCGGTTCAGAGTTTGCCTGCAAGTATAATCTAGGCGCTAATCAGACGAATACTGAACTATTTGAGCTTGTACAAAGTGCTAGATTTAGTGGAAATCCACTAGTCCCTATTTATAGACTATCATCCACCCTGTGATGTCTTTAGTAAACTTAATGTGTAACTTAAAATGTGATGAATAGTTATAGGTGTTCCTGTACGTAAAGTTTCACACTGTCAAATGACTGAAACCCTGCATTCAAATGATAAATTTAGGAAAAGCGGAGCTGAGTGGTAATGTTGGGCTGCTGATCAGAAGGTCATGTGTTCAATCCCCAACACCAACAAGCTGCAACTGCTGAGCCCCTGAGCAAGTCTCTTCACCCTTAACTGCTCGAGAAACATGCAAGTCACTCAGGATAAGGGCGTCTGCCAAATGCCAGAAATGGAATGTATGTGGAAAAGGGCAGATAGTGTCTTATCGCCGGGAGTTTTGCACTGTGCTGCCATCGAGCATGAGCAGAAGTTTTAAAAAAAATGTGGCAACTGTTTTACATGTTCTCAAGAAAACATGTAAATCAGATCTACTGAATGGAGAGTGTGAGCGCCATCGCTAGCACATCCTGATACTAAAATACAAAAATAGGATGATCTCTAAAGCAGGGGGATTTTTTAAGCAAGGCACTGCAGCATGTTCGAGCAGACAGAAAGAACCACATGAGAACCGTCACACCTGACTCAACTAAATATCTTAATCACTAGTATTAGTCCTGTTTTTATTCTATGCGTAATATCTTTGGAAGCAGACAGGGTTGGGCTGCATTTCATAAAAAATGTGTAAGAGTCATTGTCCAGAAGTTTCAGTGGATTTACGTTTACCACAGAAATTTGTACTGCGAACAAAAAGGAGCTTTTGTAAACGTCAGACTGTTCGAATAACTGACGGGACGCAGGCTGGGAATGAGACGTTTACAGTGAGTGTGCAGTCGCGCATTACGAATGGGATTTGATGGATGTTTACTTGCGTGTGTGGGGGGATGGCATGATAACCCAACGTTCACCATCCTTCTCTATAATTATTATTTTTTTCTCCGAAATGTTTTGTTTGGTTGCCGGTAGGATCAGATCCCAGGCTGTGAGGGGGATTAATGAGTGATTATGCTCACTTTACATGCTGTTAGTGTTCATTAAGATGTAATACAATATTTAAAGAATAAAACATGACTGGGCAATGATGAATCAGTCCGGTTGCCAAATGTAATTATTTTCCAGCAACGGCACACCTTTATGCCTTCTTTACTATTCGTTTTATCCCACAGCAGTTTGCCACTATTTTAATGCACTTTCACAACATTAAATGTACGTATAAATGGGCCGGTGCCGTGGTGTAGTGGGCTAATGGGCCGGCACCCACATCGATCTCGGCTTGGGTACCCCTCCGGTCCCCTCCACCCACCACCCGCCTCCCCCCCATCTGCCATCCAATCTCTGTCTGTCCTATAAATAAAGGCAAAATGCCCAATAAAATAAATAAATATCGTTTTTTAAAAACAACAGATTGAGATTTAGAATAAACTTGTATATATAGCGTCGACGTGTTGTAATAATTGTACTTGTGGAACTCGAAAATCCAAAACTTCTCTAAAATTACATGTATTTTTAGCTCTTGATATTTTGGGAAATTTGATATCGGTATCAATATTCCTTAATTTATATTGCAGCCACAATTAAAATGGAAACAAATCCAGACATTAGAATAATTCAAATCCAAACAGGTGAGCGGAAGTTTTCCAGGAATCCCACATGCAAATGTAAAGACTGTGTGAAGCCTATGAACCTGCAAGAATATATAATCAACACAGCGATGTGATGAAATCCGACCATCTGAAGATCTGCACCGACTCGCCCCAAACAAGAACGCAGTTTATGTCAAAACACACAAGAGTGTGTCGAACAGCAGAGAAAGATCATAAAAACACAAACCACAACACACTAAAGAATCAAGGAAGAGTTTAAACGAGAACTGACAAGAAGAAGCCTGAAAAAAAACCTTTTACATCTGATCTAATACAAATAAACACAAAATCATCACCCAGATTAGACCCTAGCTTGTCTGTAGTTATCTGCCTGCTTTCAAGGGAAAAAGAGCGAAATTGTTCTTAAATAGTCGCTACAAGTCAACAGATGACGTTAAATTCTACTTTGCATTTTTATTGTGTTCACTGTGTTTATTTGCATGTTAAAACCTGACACCTACAGACGGGTGTTTCATTACAACAGAAAATAATGAGATGTAACTTAGGAACGATAGGGAGCTATGATTGGTTGTCAGGGTCAACAATGACTGAGTGATCAGGTTTTTAAAAATATCAATCAGTGGTTGTTGAAAACATTTCTGATTAGTCGTTTATAAAATTGTCATCTGATTGATGTTTTTTGGATCATGGGTCATTAGTCATGTGATAAATAGTTTTTAACCAATTGTGATGTATGATTTGTTGAAAATCATACATCACATTTTCTGTAATAATCTGTGGTCTCTTTTAACAACAGTGATCTCTGATTGGTCGTTGAGAACAATGGTTGGGAAAAGTTGCAATTATTGTTAAAGTCATAAAATCCAGTAAATTGGCAACACGTCTGATATAGAACCTTATCTAAAATTTCTGCAGCAACCAACTGATCAAATATCTCACTGATGAGACGAGAGCGATAACTGACAGGTAAAGACGTGTTAGGAATTTACGATGGTTTACAGGAAATAGTGCCACAAAACCCCCGAGCAACTAAAAACCACTAGGATCAGAGTCGGGCTCTCCTGTGACCTCCACAAACTAGAATTTTTTTCATTAAAAATAAGGCAAAAATCAGAAGCGCACTGTTTTGCAGTGTATGTTTAAGTGGTCTGGTAGAAAAACAGCAAAAGAAGTGGTGTTTCCTGAAGCGTGTTGCTTATCGAGATAAATGAGAAGAACAGTTTTGCCTAATGGTGCGAGGGAGAGTTTACCCCATCAGATCAGAAGCACTTTTCCTGAACCAGGCGTGGCATTAGGAACAGAAAGCACATGAAGTCTTTGTTTTTTAAAGACCAGTTCAGATTCGTGACCAAAAGTGAAAAAAAAACATTTAATAAAGTTGCTAATTGCAGAAATAAATAAAAAAAACAGTGACAAAACATTATTTAAACTAGTAATACAATAAAATGTGAGATTTCTGGACTGGGTAAAGATGTGTATTTAAGGGAGGTTAATATTTGGAAATGCAGACATGCTCTCACACACACACACACACACACACACACACAGACAAGACTGCACACATAAGTATGTGATCGCACTATCACATGATGTTTTTCCTTCTCTGTTGCTTTTTTAAGTCTTGAGACTGAAGATGTGACAGATACGAAATGACCCTAAAGTCGACACCGACCTTATTTGGAACAACTTACGGTTATCTTATTTATTCAGCTAAGTAATTTAGGGTTAGGAGCCTTGCTCAGGGACCTGCAGTGACAGCTTGGTTTCTCTGGGTATTGAACCCACAACCCTTTAAATCACCAATGCAACACCTTAAACACAAATGGTTTACACAAATTTAACATATACACACTGTATTTCCAGCTCCTTATTGTTAATATTATAATATTATGGAAAATCTGAAATATGTTTTAAATAATAAGGCATAAATGTTAATTTCCTCCTCGACTTCTCTGTATTTTTTTCTGCTATCAAATCTAACGACGTTTCTAAGCAACAAAATATAAACCCCTCGGTCTTATAGACGTTCCTGTGACACTGAGGACTCCATTCATACCATTTAATAAAACATCACCATATTGAACATGTTCTGGACTGTGAGAAGGTGTGAGACTAAAAATTTATTTCATCTGCTTCAAAAAAATTTACCTGACAAAAACTCAGTGACTCAGACAATGTGTACTCAGGGAGGCCTGGTTGTTCTGGGTACCTTCACCTCCAGTGTTTAGGCATTTGCGACGAACAGCGACTTACATAGTGCTGCAGACTACTCTGACAGCCAGTACTCACAAAAGCCTGATAACCAGGCACCTCCACTAGCTTTACCTGCCCTGGCAGCGCACATGGTGGACGGAGACCAATAAGAGGGCTACAAGTGAACTTCATCAGCCATACCTAATGGAGGCCAGGTGGCTTCACCTTTTCCTCCCTGTCTGGCGCTTCACGTAGGATGGATTCAGATAGTGAATTAAGATCAGGTAAGTAGTATGGCCACCCATTTTGGTAAGGGCTGGCTGGGCATCAAATACATTGCCAAGAGACAGTGACTTGGCAGTATGGCGGCTTTGACATATTGTTACTATATTGTCCTGATGCAGCTAGAGTTCCCAAAGAGGGACATCTCTAAGGTTACGTATGTAACCTTGGTTCCCAAAGGGAATGAGACACTGCATCACGTAGCTATACCACCCTGCCTGTGCTTTAGGCTGAAGGCTGGATGCTCGCGTTTGTACTTCCTGGTCGAGGGCATCATCTCGCTTCTTGCTGTTGTTCCGTCTTCGGATTGTGGTGATTGAACATGTGCTTTAGAACCACGTTTCCATAGCGTCCTGATGCAGCGTTCTTTCAGGGAACAAAGGTTACATAAGTAACCTTAGAGATGTTCACAGGGAAAGATCACACTCAAAAAGTCACTACAAGTCAACAAATCACATTATCTTCTTATTTGCATATTCATTGTGTTTATTTGCACATTAAACCGCAACACTGAAGGACAAAATAGTGTTCTATTAGAACAGAAAATGAACAAACTATAGTGACCAGTGATTGGCCATCTTTAATAATGATGATCAGTGATTGGTTGTTGCAAACAATGATGATCAGTTATAAGTATTTTTGATCTGTTAATGTTTTTTAGCGACAATAGTGATCTGTGATTGGCCCATGTAAACAATAGTATTGGAAACAATGATTGTTGAATATGTTGCTAAAGTCAGCAAAGTCAGCAACAAATTTTAGCAACACGTCTGAAATAGAACCTTATCCAAAATACCTGCAGCAACCAAATGATCAAAAATCAAAGAGTGATAACTGACAGGTAAAGACACGTTAGAAATGTACGACGGTTCACAGGAATTAGTCATCCGTAATGCGCAATGATGTTGATGACTTATTGCATTATTATTTACAAAAAGCTTTCAATTTCTATTCTCGAAATTTTTATTAACTTGTAAACATGTTACCGACTCGGATTTGGGGCAATCCCTAAATGTAACCACATCAATCACTTACGTTATGATTTCCATAAATGTCGCAAAAAATAAATTAAAAGAATAAAAATGTCACCCTGTGATTATTCAGTCATTTAATCATAAGAAGTTTTCATGTGTATCAACTGTTAGATGGATATCTGACTGACCTGTTATGGTGAGGATGATTGCGCCTGTGATCATGATGAAGGTCTGGAGTGTATCGGTGTAAATCACAGCGGCTAAACCACCTGGGTCGAGAAATCAGGGTGAAATCATCAGATAGACATGTTAAACTAAAACACTGCATAAAACATTCCAGATTTTCCTTTGTGTCTTTTTCACATCCTATTCCGGATGTTTGTCCCACTTTCCTTCTATAGCCCCCTTTGTTCTTTCAGACTGTGTGTTTGGGTTTAAAGTATAAGTCCAATAGTATTAGTGAGATTAGACACTAATGTTGAGGTGAGAAGGTCTGGGGTTCGGTCGGGGTTCTAGTTCATCCCAAAGGTGTTTAGAATCAGGACTCTGTACAGGACTTCCCCTCCAATCAGAACACAGCATGTCGTCATGGAGATCAGGGAATTTGTGCACAGGAACATAGTCATACTGGAACAGAGTTTAAGTTATTCTAGACAACTGTGTGTTTGTAGCAACATTTTAGAGAAGATTCAAACATGGATCTGCTAATGGGTTTTTAAAAACTTTTCCACTTGGTGTAATATGACATTCGGTTATGGTTATTTCAAGCTTGAAATCCTTTGTTGTTTTAATAGACACACTTGAATTGTTCCAACATGTTTGTTATTATTTTCTTATTCGCTGACACTCCTGATTCGTCAGCAGCCTGGCATGCTAATGTGCTGGCACATGCTAGTCACACCAATTATCTTTATTCTTTTCCAACCGAATTTCCTTCTACGGAATAAGGAATGTGTCTGAACTGGCTGCTAAAGAAAACAGTAAGTGAATAAAATAGGTGAGTGAATTAGACTAAACTTTAAAATAATAAATACTTTTTAAAATCCCAGTAAAGAAATAAGTAAACTTAAAAAATGTAAAGTTTTGTAATGTAAAAGTTAAAAGTAAAAGTACTGCGTAACTAACAATGATGTGAGTGTAAAACTAAGACGTTTTAAAGGTAAAGGTTTGTTAAACATTGATTATTCAATCAAGCAACAGTAAGCTAGTAAAAATCTCTAGCTAAGAAAGTAAGCAAATTAATGTAGGTAAGTAATTTAACATGAATAAGCTTAATTAAACTTTAAGGTAGTTAAGTCTGAAATAATTGAGAATGAAAGTGTTTATATATAACGAAGAGTAGGCTATAATCAAGTAACTAAATGTTTATATGTAAATGAGAAAAGTAGGTAAGTCAGACAAACAATTAATTCAATTATAGGAACTTAATTATTAACTCTCTTTTGATTAAAGATTTAGTGAAGACTTTAGGTCAATAAGTAGTTAATTAAGTTAAGGTTACTGATGATAAAGTAAAGGTGGGAATAACAGTACAGAAGAAGGAAAGTAGGTAAGTAAATCATTATCTAAAAGTTATACCTAATTATTACCTAAAGTTACTAATAGTAAGTTAGTAAACAAGTTACAGTTAGTCATTTAAAACTATAGAAGTAATTAAGGTCAAAAAGTTAGAAAGTTATGTAAAAATAAGTACCATATGAAAGATTATGTAAAACAGTAAAAATAAAACAGCCCATATGTCAGTCAGAAGTGAAAAACAGTAGAAAGTTTGTTAAAAGTACATGAGTAAATGAGTAAAATAAGTGAAATGTAAGTAAATATGTAAACATAAAAGAATTTTAGGAAAAAGTTAAATAGTAATTACATTAGATAATTAACTCTAAGTAGGTAAAAAAAAAAGGTTAGCTAGGTTAGTCCTTAGGTAAATAATAAAATTAAGTTAAAGTTAGTTTAAAAATAGTGGAATGACTATACATACAGAAAGAAAAACTTAAATAGTCGAATAATTGAGTTAGTAATAAAAAAGTAAATAAAATGTATAGTTATAGAAGTTATTAAAAGTGCTTAACTATTAACATTTATCGACAAAAATATTGTGGTTGGTAAAATTGATTTGCATTATAATTTATATGAGAATGTGTACAAAACAGGAACATATGGAACTCTGAAATTCAGACTAACCCTCTGTTTATGAAAGTCTGGCCTGTAATTTCCGTAAGCATGTGATGTTAGCATTAGCATTATTATTTCTCTAGCATGATGTGTGACTGTAAAACATATGTAATTGCCATTGATTCTTGCGTCTGATCTTTATGCGTAATGTGCAGCTTTTAAAATGTTTGGAAACGCTAAGTGTGGCTAAGTTATTAACCTGTTCAACAACTACATTTCCAGACACGAGTTTGCCAGCCAGCACTACCTTTATGTTCTAAAGCCAAGATGCCACAAACAAAGAGTGACGACGGAAGTTGAACACCAGAAAATTAACAAGGCAACGATAGTGACAGTTTCTCTGTCAGCCTGAATAAAAAAGGGAAATAATCAGAGACTGACAGGTTGCAAAAATGCATTAATCATATGTACAACCTTTAGTCTCTTCACATTACATCACTGTATGCAGTCGGTGGTGTGCAGTCAGTGGTGTGCAGCATGTTGTGGTTAGTCAGTGGTGTGCAGTCGGTGGTGTGCAGTCAGTGGTGTGCAGTCAGTCCGGGTCAGTCAGTTAGTGGTTCTCTGCGGTTCTAAACACTCTCAGAATCACTGACCTACATTTACACCCTAAATTCTAATATTAGTTCCATTAAATGGTATTAATTTATTCCAGCAGTTTATTCTCTTCATTTCGTAGTGTTTCTCTCGCTGCACTGCTTCCAGTACGTGTATGTGGATGTTAGATTTTTTTTATCCAATCAGATTTCAGTTTCTATGTGTTGCCATGTTAATCTAATCTGCCTTCAGAATCAGTAGCGCTGCCCGTGGAACTTACACTATATCAGCAGGGGCAGATTGATCATTGGGTAATAATATTAAACACTGATTCTCGTCCTGTTTAATTATAATTTTTACGTCCACAACGACTGATGGAGGAGAAATAAGTTTGGTTTCGAGTTAAAAATGTGTTCTTCAGGCGGATTTTTCTGGAAAAGTTGTAGATGTGCTGAGAGTTCGATTAATCCTAGCTTGTCTCAGCGCGGGAAAGAGTTTATTCCCCACTTCCAGACCAGCGCCGCCGAGCGGTAACACTGACTTACAGCCTTTAAATGTCTGATAGATTTTATTGATATCTGTAATGTTTTTGTGATGTTATATTAATATTAAGATAAATATTGATTCTGGACTGCTCCAGATGTTGTAGGTGGTACAGTTGTGGTTGTAGTGTAGTGTAGAGGTTTGGAGTTGTGTGTTAACGGGTTTCTTTCTTGTCTCTCTGTCTGTAATTATTCCACGCCGTGTTTATATTGTGTGTTTTTGTTTTAGTATTGATGTGTTTCTAGAATTGGGATGTGATAGTGGGGGTATTAAGAGGGGTATCAGTCAGGTAAGAACTCACTAAAAACCCAGCTACCAGATGCACCGCCCGTCACTGGATTATACACATATATGTACTTGGAATAGTTTATTTCAGTAATCTTGTAGGAATTAGTTGTTAACAGTCTGTAAGCTATGTGTAAGAATCTATTTTACTATAAACCTATTTATATTTTAGAATTACTCCACGATGCTAGACACTCTTTTATTTTTACATTTGCGTTAACAGCGAAAGTAAACAAATCAAAACTGTATTTTGTTTTGTATTTGCGTGTGTGTGTGTGTGTGGAGCGCTGGACAAATGAGTGTGTAAACAGGTCTGTAAACTTTTGAAAAGCATGTGATTTGAGTGATTTGAAAAGCATGTGATTGATTTTTCACTGTTACTGCAGTCTGTGTAAAGCTGCTGGGAGACACTGTCCAATGTTAAAAGCGCAAAACTAATAAAAATGCAAATCAGTAGTGTTTTAATGTGTTTGCTTTCATGTGATTGGTCCGTTCTTAATGAGTCTCATTCCCGCTTAGCTGGCTGTGATGTTAGTCATGTCTTTTGTTGTTTTTCTCTTTGTCTCCCTCTAGAGGAGCACATTGGTATTACAGCCTTCATCACTGAATCGATTGATATAAATGAGTACATTTTTGATTGATTAATTTGATAATTTAATTACTGATATTAAACTTACATTTAGGCATTTATGCTGCATTCATTAACAGTCGACTTTAATATGTTAAATAATTTAGCTATCAGTAATGTTACATCATCACTATCGGATATTTACAGACCTGCATTACTAACAGGTTCATTTTTCGGGTTTATTTGTGTTGTGTAAAATATTTCAGCACAAATAACATAAAAAACAGTAAAAAATTAGGATAAAAAAATTGTAAACTGTTTGAGTAGTAAAAGTTTTGGCACCCCTCACCTGCAATAGTGTAGAGTGCTGTGACCACCAACATTAGGACGGTGGACAGGTAAAGATTCCAACCCAAACACACCTGAATGAACAGGGCCCCAGAATACAGGTCTGTCTGCATACACACACACACACACGCGCGCGCTCAAATATCATATACAGTATGTGGGATAACACTCTTTGCATTTACATGGGATGCCTGATGCAGATATGGTGTTTGTGTATGTGTGTGTGTGTGTGTGTGTGTGTGTGTGTGTGTGTGTGTGTGGGTGTGTTTGTTTGTGTGATAACTCACTGAGATTTTGGTAAACACAGATAGCATCAGACTGAGAGCTGACAAATACATGCGAATTCTCTCTCCGCCAAACCGCCGACCCAAATACTCGGGCATGGTGACAATCTGAGAGTGTGTGAACGAGTGTGTGTGTGTGTGTGTGTGTGTGTGTGTGTGCGCGTGTGTGTGAGAGAGGGAAAGAAGGAGAAAAGGACATAAAGTGTGTGTAGAAAAAAAAAAAGAGAAAAAAGAGAGAGAAAACATGAATAATTTCAGTGTTTTAAACAAAACATTTTTTACATTCAGGCCCAGTTAACAACAAATTAAAACAGTATTGTGTGCGTCTGTGTGTGTGTGTGTGTGTGTGTGTGTGTGTTAGATCTTCACACATACCCCAGAGGACACATACACTGGGACAAAGATCCAGGCCAGAGCCAACAGTACATAGGTTGCCTAGAAAGAAGAGCGTGTGTTCTTTAATAAGTAAACTGGCCTCTGTCGCCTACTGGTGTTCACACTAATAATGACATGCTTAACCTGTACACTCCAACAACACAAAAATAAAGTGATGTAAAACCAAATAACTGTTAACACAAAAAATGAATATTTTCCAATAAAAAAATGAAACCGGTATTTATTTGTGTCTCAAATTAAAAAAAAATATTATTAATTAAAAAAAAAAAGCTCTTTAGTGGATTTACACTGATGACGAGACTCACGTTCCATTCGAACCCTGCCACAGCGATGCCTCCTGCTGCCCCTGTGCCAGCCAAGCCGATAAACAGCCCTGAGCCTTCACTACTGGCAAACAGAGACGCTCCGATCTGAACAACACACACACACACACACACAAATATTATTCTATAATTATCTAGTATGTGACAAAGTACAATTATTACATATTCTCAAATGTTTTACATTATTAAACATATTTTTTTTTAATTTAAATAAATGATTTCTTTCTTAATGAATTGAAGAATGTCATTTATATCCTTACACATGTATATCACAAAATCCTATTAGCTTTTATCTCATTAATAATTAATATGAGATTTATTTATTTATTATTAGATTATTTATTTATTTAATTCAGACAGATAATCATTTACAAACTTAAAATTGTGGCTAATATCCATATTGATATTTTTATTATTTACAATATGAAACAATAAACACAATAAAATCAGGTTAAATATAACTTCTTAAATTTAACTTTTGTGTTTTTAATATTAATTTTATATTATTTTAATTTACTTTTAAAATAATATAGTTAAAAAATGTGTAATTTTTAGTTTTTGTAAGTTTTTTGTTTAGTAATTGTAAAATTTATCCTTCTTCCTATAAAATAGTCAAAATATCTTCTAACATTTTTTTGGTTATAAAATAAAATTGTAATAAATTTGCTGTTAATTTGTTTATCTATAATATAGAAAGTCATTAAATATATATAATTATTGATTAAAGATGTGTCAGTGTGTTATTTTTTCTTTATTTAGTTAAACAGAATACATTTTTACAATATTAAACTATTAAAATAAAAAATGATTTCTGTAAAAGTTAAAAAACATTTTTAGTCATTTTTTTCTCTTACCGGCCACCAGGCCATGTCTCTGCCAGCCAGGAAGTAGCCATTAAGTGTGTTTCTGCTTACTCTGCATGATGACTAACACACACACACACACAAACACGCAAAGTTTTTTTAGTATTACTCATCAGTACTGAAATAAATTAAGTATAAACACTAGAAGTACCTCATTTCTAGTTTATTCTTATTTTGAAATGATTAATAGAGCATATAGACACACACCACACACACACACACACACACACACTCACACACACAACATCAAACCCGACTTTCTTACCCATATCCCGACAGCAACGTTGAGCAGGAAGTAGGCGCCGATGACAATGATATCTGAGAAACTAAAAGACTGGGACAGAGCGAAGAACTTGGTGGTGGTGTTTGACTCCATGACCCGTCCACACACTCCACAACACACACCTGAAATGGGTAGAGGGGAAAAAACAGAGGGACAGAGGGAGGGATACGGCTGAATTGATGATTAAACGCATCAGTTTAATGAGGCGAGTGTGTGTTTGGTGTGTGTCTTCAGTTTGTGTTCAGGGAAGAGATAGCGACGCCGTGTAACTGCTGAGAATTCGTGAATTCAGGTACAAATTTGGTCTCTCTCTCTCTCTCATACACACACATGCACACACACACACACACACACACACATTAGATGTCTTCCCGAACCCTTAATGCCAGCAGAGTCGATAAAAAAACACCTTGAGACTTTGTTAACAAGGTCAATGATTGACTCTCTGATGCTTACCCATTACACACACACACACACACACACAGACACACACACCATTAGCATTAATCTTACACAAGACACACAAACACTCATCATCTATTCGTTCCAGGAAACACAACCCTTACACTTTAATCAGGGTTCATTTAATACATAATAAAATCATTAAAAAGGATTCAGGAATCTGCTGCGCGTGACATCGTATGACTTTAATGTCCCCATTGTCTGTTTTTCATCATGAGCTGCTTTATTAACTTGTAAAATTGGTTTAAGCAGGATGGCATTTATACAATAAACTACAGAAAATAATACATTTCTTAAATTAAGATAGTAAATCCTTTGTCGAGCCGCACAGCTTGTTTGGAGATGATTTCCATTCAACATGTGGGATTTCGTCTCCATGGGGACACAAAATAAAGCTAATATTAAGCGCAGGGTTGCCAGGTTTCAGCACAAAATCTAAAATACCCACAAAATCAGGAATTGTGCTGAATATTTTACACTCTGTCATCAGGGCTGGCCCAGGCTCTGTTGGCGCCCTAGGCGAGATTGTAGATTTGCTCCCTCATTCAACCACCCCCTTTCACAAACACATACACAAACACACACACACATCAACAAAAAAAGTGCACAAAATAAATATATTTCCTAAATATCATGAAGATGCGCATGTTTAAATTAATCCAACATCACACGTTATCATAATAAATATGATGATTTATTACGGTTCTAGAATAACAAAATCAACTGCGGACGGCAGATCCTTTATTATCTAGTGCCTAAACTCTGGAATAATTTACCCTGCACTGTTCGGTAGGCAGACACAGACTGCCAGTTTAACACTACATTAAAAACACATTTCTTTAACCTGAATTACACATAATACACACACACACACACACACACACACACACACACTGCCAGTTTAACACTAGATTAAAAACACATCTCCTTAACCTGAATTACACATAATACACACATTTTTATTATTCAAATCTGTTAAAGGATTATCAGGCTGTAATAATCATGTTAACCAGGACCGGAAACACCACCAATAACACACAATATATTTGTATATCACAAGTCGAATGGCTTCTACGCTAACATATGTCTGTTCTTTGATATTCCAAGCTCACCATCACTGCCATCACTTGGAGACAATAAGGCAGTTTCTCTTGTCTTCTAGACGGCCATCCGGACAAAACCACAGAAACTTTACTGCAGTATGGAAGAAACCTACTGGTTTATCTGCTCAGAGGAGAACCGCCCCCGACTGAACCTGGTTTCTCCCAAGGTTTTTTTCTCCATTCTGTCACTGATGGAGTTTTGGTTCCTTGCCGCTGTTGCTTCAGACTTGCTTAGTTGTGACTCTAAATTTTTAGATATCAATCAAATTGACTGTTCTAACAAATGATGCACTGACACAATCCAGATTATTAAAAGCGCTAAATAAATAAACAGGACTTGACATTTTGCTGAAAATCAGTACTAGAATTCATTCATTCATTCATTCATTTTCTATACCTGCTTATTCCCTAATTTGGGGTCACAGGGATTTGCTGAAACCCATCCCAGCTGCCTCTGCAAGGGCAAAAGGCAGAAAGGGTACACCCTGGACAGGTCAGTACTAAAATCTGAACTGCCAAAAATATTTTTACCTAACATATAGGTGTAGGAGGTCACAAGAGGTTCTTTCATGCCCCCCAACCAGTCATTTCGTGCCCTAGGCAACTACCTTTGCCTCCTATACCGAGGGCCTCCCTGGTTTATATTATATTCAGAGGTGTGTAGAGTATCAAAAATCTGGAAAGTACAAGTACTTATAGAAATATTGACTCAAGTAAGAGTGAAAAAGTCTCTTTAGCTTCTTCTGATTTAATTGACACGAAGCAAAAATTTTTTTGCAAACATTTCGAAACTACTTTGTGTGTTTTGACATCCCGTCTCCTCTGTTCTAAGCCACCACCGCTGGGCCCCTGAGCATAGCCCTTAACCATCAGTTGCTCGGTTGTATCAAAGGGAATAATGTAAGTTGCTCTGGATAAGGCGTCTGCCAAATACTGCAAATGTAAAAGTTACCCAAAACATTTACTCCAGTAAACGTAATCGTTACTACACACATCTGCATATATTTGATCATAGACAGAAACATAATGTCCACACAAACATTTACAATTTATTCTATTAAACAAGATTTTGGTGGTAAGGAAGTGTCCTTTATATCAAACTCTGTTGTCTCTTGTTTAGTGGATGGGGAGGGGCGGGTCTGTGATTCCTGGTTTGGCGTTTGTTGCAGTTCTTATTTTGACCACAAGGTGCAGTAATAACTCAAATAAACCGTTATATTTTGTCAGTGCAGCATTTTTGCTTTTTCATTATTAGTTACTAAAAAAACAACAGATATGGATTAACTACATGTTAATAAAGAAGTGAGCAGCTGTAACAGTTGCGTGATTGCAGTTTACGGTGTGATTCTTCAAAGCACCAGCAGGGGGCGCTCATGTAACTCCAGGGAAAGATGCGGGAGTTGATGTAGGTTACTGCTCAAATTAGACTGTTCCGCTCCAGTTGTGCGTGACACGTTACATCCTCACACTGCGTGGAAACGCGGTCGGTGGAAGGAGAGAATCAGAATTAAAAGATAAAAAGAGAGAATGCGTTTATATCAATTGGTAATTAACCGGTAACGAGAGCGCGCGCCCGCGCGTACGCGCCTCTCATTTTAATTTGTCAGGATCATGCGGGGAAACGGGGCTGTTTGGTCACACCCCCCTGCTGCAGCACCGTAAATTCAAGCGATCACACACACACACACATGCGCACACGCACGCACTCACATCGCATCGCATCCCATCGCATCACATCTGCCCGGATGTTTACGTAACAACCCCGTCGCCTCAGTTCGGGGTCAGGAGGCAGTCGGCTCGTCGCTACGACATTTTTTTTTAATCTTTTGCACTGCTGATGTTCCTTTAACCTGGACACGAGCGCCACATCCGTCACATTCCTTCATACCGGATTATATTTTGTAGATTTAATTGCAATTATAACCGCGCGACCACATGCAGCACAACAACTGTAATAATTATTATCGCTTAAAAAAGGACAGCTCGGACCCCCAGTCGCCCCGGTGATGGAGGACGCGGACGGAGCGGCTTTTACGGCGCCGTGGTGGTGGCCGAGCCCTCGCGCCAGGATGCTCTGGATGTAGAGGACGCGCGCGCGCGCGTGTGCGTGTGTGTGTGTGTGTGTGTGTGTGTGTATATGTATGTGTGGGAATAAAAGATGGGAAAAGATCAAGAACTCCTGCAGGCGGTGAAGACTGAGGACCTGCTTACGGTGCAGCGGCTACTGCAGAGACCCAGACAGGGCAAATCCAGTGAGTGGTAGCACACACACACAGACACACACAGACACACACACCCCATCCGTACAGGCCATGGTGCATGCATGTGCTTTTACGGCGGTGTTGAAACGATCACCTGCAGAATTTGCTCGTGTTAAATTGTCTTGTGAGGTTTTACATTAAGTTGAAATAAAGGGTTCGATCCCCACCTGCACCGCCGGATTCGGTGCTACAGTGTTGAATTAACTTCCTCACGTGATCCGGTGCTTCGGGTTTATTGTAGGGAATATTAGAGTACTGAATTTCACACGGTGTTGAATTATCTCTCATCATCTTTAGTATAATCAGACAGAGCAGAATTAACTAAGAGTTAACTAGTGTTCCTCATTTTACGGGTGGGAATCTTTAGATACTTTACGATCCGATTCCGATTCTGGAAGTCCAGAATCGATTCTTAGTCTTAATTTATTCTGGATCTTCTGCTGTGTAAATTCATGTTTCCATCCTTACATTTTAAGCAGAATTGGAGTTTCTGAGCTTTTTGTTTATAGTTGAAATGAAAGTTCTTTAATTAATAAAGTTCGGTGTGTGTGAAACCGTGTGTTATCCACCAAATAAAACCGCCACTGAGCGAGTGATTCAGTTCGGTTTTTTTAGAATCCGGTGAAAGTTTTGCAAAGTGTTTCCACACCGTCGATTTTACATTTAATGTTGATGTCCATTTGTCAAAATTAAGTAAATTCTCCAGCATTTATTTTAATCCGGTGTTATTTTAACCCCACAGTACTGAATTAATCCCCAGTGTTTAATTTAATAACCCTACGGTACTGAATTAATCCCCAGTGTTATTTTAACCCTACGGTACTGAATTAATCCCCGGTGTTATTTTAACCCCACGGTACTGAATTAATCCCCAGTGTTATTTTAACCCTACGGTACTGAATTATCTCCTCCCGGTGTTATTTTAACCCTACGGTACTACTGAATTAATCCCCAGGTGTTATTTTAACCCCACGGTACTGAATTAATCCCCAGTGTTAATTTAATTTAACCCCACGGTACTGAATTAATCCCCAGTGTTAATTTTTAACCAACCTACGGTACTGAATTAATCCCCAGTGTTATTTTAACCCCACGGTACTGAATTAATCCCCAGTGTTATTTTAACCCCACGGTACTGAATTAATCTCCGGTGTTATTTTAACCCTACGGTACTGAATTAATCCCCAGTGTTAATTTAACCTAACCCAATAAAACCCCACGGTACTGAATTAATCCCCAGTGTTAATTTTAAACCCTAAGGTACTGAATTAATCCCTCCGGTCAGTGTTATTTTAAACCCTAACGGTACCCTGAATTAATCCCCAGTGTTAATTTTAAAACCCTGTTATTTAAAACCCTCACGGTACTGAATTAATCTCCGGTGTTATTTTAACCCTACCGGTACTGAATTAATCTCCCGGTGTTAATTTTAACCCTAACGGTACTACTGAATTAATCTCCGGTGTTATTTTTAACCCTATTTTAACCCCACGGTACTGAATTAATCCCCAGTTGTTAATTTAACCCTACGGTACTGCATTGAATTAATCCCCAGTGTTATTTTAACCCTACGGTACTGATGTAATTAATCCCCCGGTGTTATTTTAACCCTATACTGAATTATACTGAATTAATCTCCGGTGTTTTATTTTAACCCTACGTTACTGAATTATTCTCCGGTGTTTTTTTAAACCCCAGGTACTGAATTAATCCCGTGTATATTTTAACCCTACGGTACTGAATTAATCTCCGTGTTATTTTAACCCCACGGTACTGAATTAATCTCCGGTGTTATTTTTAACCCTTACTGAATCCCGGTGTTATTGTTAAACACGGTACTGAATTAATCCCCAGGTGTTATTTTAACCCTACGGTACTGAATTATCCCCATCCGTGTTATTTTAACCCTAAGGTACTGAATTAATCTCCGGTGTTATTTTAACCCTACGGTACTGAATTAATTAATCTCCGTGTTATTTTTTAACCCTACGGTACTGAAGTTAATCCCGGCGTTATTTTAACCCTACGGTACTGAATTAATCCCCGGCGTTATTTAACCCTACGGTATTGAATTAATCCCCGGTGTTATTTTAACCCTACGGTACTGAATTAATCTCCGGTGTTATTTTAACCCTAAGGTACTGAATTAATCCCCGGTGTTATTTTAACCCTACGGTACTAATTAATCCGGTGTTATTTTTAACTACGGTACGGTACTGAATTAATCTCCGGTGTTATTTTAACCCCACAGTACTGAATTAATTATCCCCCAGTGTTAATTTAAACCTACGGTATTGAATTAATCCCCGGTGTTATTTTAACCCTACGGTACTGAATTAATCTCCGGTGTTATTTTAACCTTAACCCTAAGGTATTTTACTGAATTAATCCCCGGTGTTATTTTAACCCTACGGTACTGAAATTAATCCCCAGTGTTAATTTAAACCCTACGGTACTTGAATTAATCCCCATGTTTATTTTAACCCTACGGTATTGAATTAATCTCCGGTGTTATTTTAACCCTAAGGTACTGAATTAATCTGGTAATTAAGCTCCGGTGTTATTTTAACCCTACGGTACTGAATTAATCTCCGGTGTTATTTTAAAACCTACGGTACCCACGGTACTGAATGAATTAATCTCCCTACGGTGTTAATTTAAAAACTTAATTACCTACGGTATTGAATTAATCCCCAGTGTTATTTTATCGTATTTAACCCTATTTTAACCCTACGGTATTGAATTAATCCTCCGGTGTTATTTTAACCCTACGGTACTGATTAATCTCCGGTGTGTTACTAACCAAGGTACGTTAATTTTAACCCTCCGGTGTTATTTTAACCCTACGGTACTGAATTAATACCCGTGTTAATGTTGAATTAATCTCCGGTTGTTATTTTAAACCCTACGGTACTGAATTAATCTCCGGTGTTATTTTATAACCCTACGGTACTGAATTAATCTCCGTGTTATTTTAACCCTAAGGTAAAACCCTATTTTAACCCTACGGTACTGAATCAATCCCCCATTTTAACTACGGTGTTATTTTTTAACCCTACGGTACTGAATTAATCTCCGGTTTGTTATTTTAACCAACCCTACGGTATTGAATTAATCCCCGGTGGTTATTTTAACCCTACGGTACTGAATTAATCTCCGGTGTTTATTTTAACCCTACGGTACTGAATTAATCTCCGGTGTTATTTTAACCCTACGGTACTGAATTAATCCCCGGTGTTATTTTAACCCTACGGTACTGAATTAATCTCCGGTGTTATTTTAACCCTACGGTACTGAATTAATCCTCGGTGTTATTTTAACCCCCCGTACGGTACTGAATTAATCTCCGGTGTTATTTTAACCCTACGGTACTGAATTAATCTCCGGTGTTATTTTTTTAATAACCCTACGGTACTGAATTAATCCCCCCGGTGTGTTATTTTAACCCTACGGTACTGAATTAATCTCCCCGTGTTATTTTAACCCTACGGTACTGAATTAATCTCCGTTTGTTATTTTAACCCTAACGTACTTGAATACGGTACTGAATTAATCTCCGGTGTTATTTTAAACCCCTACGGTACTGAATTAATCCCAGGGTAACCCGGTGTTTATTTAAATAACCCTACGGTACTGAATTAATCTCCGGTGTTTTTTATTTTAAACCCTACGGTACTGAATTAATCCCCGGTGTTATTTTAACCCTACGGTACTGAATTAATCCCCGGTGTTATTTTAACCCTACGGTACTGAATTAATCTCCGGTGTTATTTTAACCCTACGGTACTGAGTTATTCCCCGGTGTTATTTTAACCTACGGTACTGAGTTAATCCCCGGCGTTATTTTAAACCCTACGGTATTGAATTAATCCCCGGTGTTATTTTAACCCTACGGTACTGAATTAATCCTCTGTGGGTATGTTATTTAACCTTACGGTACTGAATTAATCCCCGGTGTTATTTTAACCCCACAGTACTGAATTAATCCCCGGTGTTATTTTAACCCTACGGTACTGAATTAATCTCCGGTGTTATTTTAACCCTACGGTACTGATTAATTGCCCAGTTTTATTTAACCTACGTACTGAATTAATCCCCGGTGTTATTTTAACCCTACGGTACTGAATTAATCTCCGGTGTTATTTTAACCCTACGGTACTGAATTAATCCCCGGTGTTATTTTAACCCTACGGTACTGAATTAATCCCCGGTGTTATTTTAACCCTACGGTACTGAATTAATCCCCGGTGTTATTTTAACCCTACGGTACTGAATTAATCTCCGGTGTTATTTTAACCCTACGGTAATGAATTATTTTGAATTGGAAGTCCTGATTTCGTTCTTAGTGTTATTTAAAGTACTGAATTTGCTCTTTTAAAATTTATTTCACTCTGAATTAGTTTTAGGTGCTTATTTGACTAATATAATACTGAATTAGTTCTGACAGGGTTTTAATCACTTTCAGTACTGATGTAAACACCTTCGAGGTCGAATGAACCCTCACATGTTGCGGCTCTCAGCACTTCCTCACTGTTACCTTAAATTTAACACAACAACAGCTGACCATGTGAGAATTCTGTGTGTTCTACTACAGATGATAGGATAAAGAGCGACGGGGCAGCAGGAAGGGGATTATGGGTAAGAAGGCACCAGATGTCCATTATAATGAGGAGTTTGAACTCAAAAGAGAAAGAGAGATGGAGAGAGAGAGACACACACAGAGAAAGACAGGGGGGGGAGACACACAGAGACAGAGACACAGAAAGACAGAGAGAGAGAGAGAGAGAGAGAGAGAGCGACAGAGAGAAAGCATGAGAGACAGAGAAAGACAGACAGTGACAGAGAGAGAGAGAGAGAGAGCGACAGAGAGTGACAGATATAGAGAGAAATTAAAATAAAACATACATCAACATAAAATTCTTATTTTTGATTTTGATTACAATGTTATATTTATTATCACATACAGTTTACACAAATCAGTCCAAAGCTGAACACACACACACACACACACACACACACGTCTATAATTGAAACACAATTACCACCTCCAGTGTCGGGTAACATCCCAGGTGGGAGCAGAAATTACTTCCTGTCATAGAAGGAGGAGCTGCTGGAAATGGAATCAGGGCATTCAGTGTGTGTGTGTGTGTGTGTGTGTGTGTGCACGTGTGTGTGACAGCCCTGCTTAAAAAGCTTATCTCTGACACATGAAAAATCGGTCACCTTAAAAAGTTGATTGAATATCATTTTGTAATATCATCTCCATCTAGTGGCCATTTTGGGTATTGCACTCCAAACTGTTATTACATTTACATGTACAGCATTAGGCCGACGTCCTTACGACTAACATTTATCTTTTTCATGCAACTGAGCAATTTGGGGTTAAGGGCCTTTCTGAGGGGCCCAGCGGTGGTGGCTTGTTGGTTCAACACCTTAACCACTGAATCACCACTTCCCCACACACACTTTGCTAATACTGCACTGCGCTACTAATAACTGATTTTTCGTGTTAGTTTGTTTGTGGTATGTTTGTATATTAACATTCGTCCATAACAAGCTGTCGAGCGTCTCACGTCCTCGGATCGATTTTAAATCTGCTCCGGATGCTAACGAGCCGCGGGTCATTTCCTTTACAGCGTTTTAATTAGATTCTCGCTCTGATTCCACCATGACATCCGTGTGAAAAGGCAAACGAGTTATGAGTGGGAGAAGTTTGCGGTTGTAATTGAATTGCAGTGGTAATTAGCACCGCTAACCGTCTCTAATGAACAGTTCTCCTGTTTCCTGTCGTCCACTCAGGAGATACAAAAAAGCTGTGGTTTCAGAGACAAACTAAACCACCAAAGGAAATAATTTAATAAATGAGTTTTAGGAGAGTTTTTATTGTCACTGATCGTCAAAACTTTGTGAGTTTTTAAAATAAAATAAAGAAATAAGAATCTATCAATCCGTTTAGGAAGCAGGACCAGTTTTTAAATTATTTTACTGCTCTTTATATTAGTGTCCCCCTCTGTCCCTGTGTGTGTGTGCGCGTGTGTGTGTGTGCGCGTGTGTGCGCGTGTGTGTGTGTGCGTGTGTGTGTGTGTTCTCATTGTACAGAGAAAGCTGGACGTTCCACAGCAGAGTGAAAAGTATGTCAGAACACATTAACTCAAAAAGCCATAAAACATCAATGCAGAAGAGAGAGAGAGAGAGAGTGAGAGAGAGATACAGAGTGAGTGAGGGAGAGAAAGAAAGAGAGATACAGGGACAGAGCGAGAGAGAGGGAAAGAGAGAGAAAGAGACAGAGAGAGGAAGCAAGAGACACAGAGAAAGAGAGAGAGAGAGACAGACAGACAGACAGAGAGACTGAAAGTGTTACGGTGATGTGTGTCTGTTGAAGTGTATGTTGAGATGTGTATGTGTGTGTTAAGGTGTGTGTGTTGAAGTGTGTGTGTGTGTGTGTGTGTGTGTGTGGAATCGGCTTGCCGCCTTTCTGCTGTCAGACTCGACATGAAGTCCACACATGCGTCACATATGAGGTCAGACAAGTGGGTAAAAAAGGGACTGCAGTACCACACACACACACACACACACACACACGACTCTCTCTTGCTTTTTCCTTAGGCTAGTGCTCCTCTTAATAAAACCTATTTACATGGTGTGTGTGTGTGTGTGTTTGTGTGTTTGTGTGTGTGTCAAATATGATGAATATTAATTCTTTAATTGTATTGAATTTGTTTTGGTGGAAATTTGGAGTGTTTTATTTGTCTATATTGTTTCTCCGTCACAGTCAAGAGTGTTTGCGGTGCCTTGGATTGCTTAGGCACAATTTTTAAACACTACACACACACACACACACACACACACACACACACACACACACAGATATCAGAAGAGTCAGAATCAGATTTTTACAGTATCTGGAACACGAGCTTTGATGTTTTCAGAGATAAAGTTAATGACGATATCAACCGAACACAAGTACACAACATCTTTATTTCTCTCCACACTGAAAAAACACACTGATCTGAACTAAGATCTGAACAAAAACATTTGTGGAAGCATGATGACCTCCTCAAATCCTCAACTTCTGACTCGTCTGGATCTGCTCACATCATCTCCTCCACATCTCTCCAGACAGTGAGGGAGAACCTTCCACAATACAGCTGTCACCATTATCTCCAATTTGTGCCTATTAACGCTGGACTATAAATATTTTATTAGAGATAAATAGTCTTTGAGAAAAGCCATATTTGGTGTCCTGTCAGTGTGTTTATCTGTTTATTAACATAGAAATTAATTCCTGTTCTCTGCAGTTGCATTATGGGATGTTAACATGAGTTGCGCTGGTGATGTTGCGTTATTGAAGCAACACTTGGAGCGTCAGAAAACCCTGACGCTCCGCGCCACTCACTCACTCTGGTAGAAAGTAGGGGGCTGCAGGTAGTACAGCTCCCCCTAGTGGATAATAAATGTGTGCAATAATTGTGGTTGAATTCAACAACCGCGGTTAGAACAAATAATTGCGATCCTATGATTATTTAATAATTCTGACAGCTTTATTCTTGTATGATGACTACATCCCTGTACATTAATCCAGTCACATGCCTTCTCCATGGTTGGGTATCCTGACAAAGGGCTAGAGATCGTGAACCCTCCACCTCTATGCCGAATGGGTGTGGGGTATTAAAGCGAATATTGTGGGTGATGTAACCAGTTTTGATTCAGAGCAGATCAGTGAAAAGATAAACGAATCCCATATAACAATGCAGCTGATCTGCTCTGCACCCGTTTGTCCTTCTGCTCCGACAGTTTTTAAAGTTTGTCCAAAGATTTGACATGGATAAATAGCACTAGTGGTGGAGGAGTTTATGCTATCATTCTTTCAGAGTTGGACAAATCTGGAGTTGAGACCCGCCATCCTTTTAAACTGACTCTCTTGCCAGAGTAGCCAAGCAACACTGCCTAGAGACCCGCCCCCCTTGACTCCTGAACCTGACGGGGTTAACAAATCAATTAAACTAATAATGGCCGTGAGTTTTATCCAATCAGAGGAAGAGTCTTCACATGATGCAGTTGGGTTAGTTTGCATAAATGCTGTACAACTCAAAAATACAGGACAAACACCGTTCGGTTCCAGGGTCATTTTCCTGCCAGAATTCTGTGTGTGAAATATCCTATTTTTAGCATGAACTGAGTTTTACATTTGCGGTATTTGGCAGACGCTTTTATCCGGAGCAACTTAAATTATCTCATTTATACAACTGAACAATTGTGGGTTTAGGGCCTTATTCAGGGGCCCAACAGTGAAGACTTAGTGGTGCTAGGAATCCAACCCAGATCTTTCACTTAGCAGTCAATTTTTTATTAAATATTAGTTTATCGGTTAGAGTGTTGGACTGCTAACCGGAAGATTGTAGGTTCAATTCCCAGTTCCACTAAGTTATAACAGTTTGGCCCCTGAGCAAGGCTCTCAATCTCAATTGCTCAGACACGGGTTCGATTCCCAGCACCACCAAGCCACCACTGCTGGGTCCCTGAGCAAGACCAGTAACCCCCAATTCCATCAGGGAATAATGCAAGTCGGCCTGGAAAAGAACGTCTGCCGAATGCTGTAAATATAAATGTTTGCTGCGATTATGAGCTTCATCGCATTGTTTAAGTGTTGCATTTACATGAGTTTCATCCCAGTATAAACACAATCTCATTATAATGGCATTTAGAGACGGTGAATGTAAACACACTGATTTCTGGGTCTTATGTGGAGAAGTGTGTTTAGTGTTTAGTGAAAAGGTGCTTGTTGTTGTGCGTCTGGACTGAAGTTTCACTAACTGTGTGTTCTTATGAATCGGAGTCGTGAAAATCAGTTCATTCTTTTGTATTTATTTAAAAAAATTAAACTTTATTTCACGTACAGACATCTTTAAATACAGTTTCATAAAATATTGCTAATCTGTTTTACTTATTTAATGTAGCCATTTTATACAGACAGACAGACACAGACAGAGAGACAGACAGACGGACAGTAAAAAAACAAAACAAAAGAAAACTCATTACATGAAAAAAAAAAAGGAAAATAAAAATTCAACAAAAATACAATTCATTACACTGGACATGTCTGTGTGTGTGTGTGTGTGTGTGTGTGTGTGTGTGTGAGTGTGAGTGTGTGTGGATCACAGCACTTGTCCCAGTTTGTTCTCCAGAGAACAGACTAAAGATTTCTTTAAATAATAACAGAAGCAGGACAGAAACCTGACCCTGAATTCTGGATTCTGATTGGTCAGCCAGGCTTCACTCATTTCCTGGAACAGGTGAGCGTTACTATGGTAACGGCTCTCGCAGAGATTAGAAAAGTGTGATTGTTGCCATGGTGAAGTAGTGTTGCTATGTAATTGTTTGTGTAAGAAGTCTCCAGTCTCAGAGGGAAGATTTGCGTGTGTGTGTGTGTGTGTGTGTGTGTGTGTGTGTGTGTGTGTGTGTGTGTGTGTGTGTGTGTGTGTGTTTATAAAACTCTTCACCATTATCATAACCATCATCAGGATGAAGGTAAGGGTTTCCATGGAAACTATTAGCTATAAGTGTGTAGCGATGGGGGTATGAATAAATTATCACATTCCACTGCCTCATGCCAACTTCGTGCTTGGGTGTGTCTGTGTTTACAATTCTTATAGCTGGCTCCGCCCACTTTGTTTCCCATAGAGATTTTTATCAGGTGTTTGAATCCACCTGTGTGTGTGTGCGTATGTGTGTGTGTGTGTGTGTGTGTGTGTGTGCGTGTGTGTGTGTGTGTGTGTGTGTGTGTAGGAGATTAATTAGGACAAAATCTCTTGTGAAGCTATCAAAGAAAAATTGCTTGAAATTAGCGAATAAATGCAAATTAGTTTTGAATTAAATTAGGGAGTGTGTGCATCTCGAACTTGTGTGTGTTTATTAGCATGTTAGATACAATGAAAGCGTTATTAATGACTAAAGAAAATACATGTATACACACACACACACTCCTCCTTCTCATTTTCAGTCTCACACTCTGAGGAAGCTGCCATCTGGATCGGTCTCATTTTATGCGCACGCACGCACACACACACACACACACACACACCCTTCTGACATGCTATGTGTTCACATCTGGAGAATTGAGTGATTGGAAACAGAATTTGAATCTTAAACACAAACTACGTTTCTGTTACAGACCACCGGACATTTTTACTCCAGTGGAACCATGTGTGTGTGTGTGTGTGTGTGTGTGAGCGCTCTACCTGCTGCTTTAGGATCCCTACAGTGATTTTTTCATCAACTAGCGATTTTATTTATGATGCACAGGAAACAGCGGAACAACTGACAGGCAGTAAAGATGAAAATGTTACAAGAACTGGTTTATTTTCAGATTTTTGTTAACCAGAATATAAACAGATAAATAAATAAATAATAACATCAGTGTGCCTTAAAAAAATAAAAGCTTTGTTGGAGTTGATTATATTATAAATTACTAAAAATTATAATAAAAATAACATACAGTCCATGTTTTCCTGCATGAATCCATGAATTGATGTTAGCGCCCTCTGGTGACGAATCCCTCGACATGTCATTAAATTTGAATTTATAAACTATAACATAATTACGTGAAGGTTTAATACCATTAAGTAAAGTAACATTAAGGTTCTGGATATTTAGAGTCGGGTTATGCGCATCATGTGTTTGTCATTGCCGAAGCTCTGAACAACAAAGAACAGACATTACAATAGGATGTACTGCACTAAACTGGTTATATTAAGTATAATGTACAGAATTTACCTTGGTGCTAATGCATTTGCTAATGTCTGACTAGCTATCGAGTGAGAGTGAATCTAGTATCTACAACTAGCATAAAGGACAAAATAAAATGAGTTAAATTAATTTTTTCACACATAATTCATTGTTAATCTCACTAAAATTGTGAAGAATAAATTAACAAGTCCTTACTTTGATAAAAGCACTTTTTGTATGTTGCTTCGGATACATTTGTCTGTCAAATGACGTAAGTGTAAATGATCTTTAATCTCATTTCTGTTTCTGTTATTTAGAGCTCCTGGGTTCTGCTAAGCGGATCAACGTAAACTTTCAGGACACAGACGGGTGAGTAAACACATTCAAACACTTAAACTCACAAATGGGGGACAAATTAAAGAAATATTCAGCATTGATTAACGATCGTGGCTGTAATGAGTCTCCAGCGCAGCTTTAACGCTCCGATCACCAGCAATAAATTGTACTCGTGTAGCGGTTAGGGGGCGGAGTCATCCTGATAGAGGCCACGACCACCAAGATAGAAAAGCTCCAGTATGAATTTTTAAATAATAACATGACTATTGTGTTGATTAAGGGGATTAGTAAATGCAAAGTTTGGTGGGGTCGGTAAAGGTATGGACAGAAAGGGGCATTACACTACAGCAACAAATACAAGACACTGACCGGAGCATGTTTGCCTTGATGTCATAGGATCTCATTTATTTCCTGGTATCCTGATTACAAATAGATAAATTAGGAAAAAGCAAGGGAAAGCAATGCAGATGACTTAGAAAAGCCAAGCATGCACAAAAACGTATGAGCATCGAAGAGCACTTCTACAGTGAGTCGCACCCCAGACAATATACAGTCAATACAGTCTCCACCAACCTGCATCCCCTCCTACCAGATGAGCTCAACCACTTTTTTGCTCACTTTGACAAAAAGATACACCACACCAAAAATGCCGATTCCTCCATGGTTGGTCATCCAACGTCATTCTCCGCAACAGGAGGTACGCTCAGCTGGTCCTGATGGCACACCTGGACTGAGGACTTGTGCTGATCAACTGGTGCAGGTCTTCACTAATATTTTCAACTTGTCCCCACATGTCTAAAGACAACAACACTTATACCAACCGTGTCTGAATGATTTCTGCCCTGTTGTATTCACCCTCAGTGAGAGACTTTGAGAAGCTGGTTCTAAGTAACCTCTTAGCGAGTCTTCTACCTACATTGGACCCACACCAGTTTGTCTACCGTCCATATAGGTCAACAGAGGATGTCATTTCTACTGCTATTCATTTAACTCTCACCCACCTAGACAATAACGATGCCTACATTCGGATGTTGATCACTGACTACAGTTGTCCCTAGTACACGGCTCGCAAAGCTCAGTGACCTGGTAATCTGTAAATCCATATGCAGTTAGCTTCCAAACAAATAGATCCCAGTCTGTAAGGTTGGGTAGTCACATATCCTCAGCCATCATCGTGAACACAGGTGTCTCACAAGGCTGTCCGCTGATCCCTCTGCTTTGCTCCCTGTTTACCCATGACCATGACAGCATAACCCCAACATCTTTATCAAATATACCACAAGGCGATACCACAGTTGTTTGTTGAATCAGCAACAACAATGAATCTGCCTACAGGAAGGAGATGCAAAGCCTGTCAGCATGGTGTTCTGTAAATGCCCTCCCCCCCTTAAAGCCACAAAGACCAAACACCTCATCGTGGACTTTCAGGAATCTAACAGCAGCAGACTCTTATCTATCTACATCAAAGAGTCAAAAGTAGAGTGTGCCTCTAGCTTTAAGTTCCTTGGTGTCCATATCTTAGAGTCAGTCTTAGCATCTGAACACCTTAACTCCTGGTTAGAAAGGCGCTACTGCGTCTTTACGTCCTGAGAAAATTAAGATATCTATCTATAATCTATCCCCCAAGATCCTGACCAACTTTTACAGCTGTATTATTAAAAGTATCTTGACAAGCTCCATCACAGTGTGGTATAGTGGCTCCACAGTGTGTGAAAAGAAAGTGGTGGCTCATGGTTAAGGTGCTGGACTGCCAACTTGAAGATTGTGGGCTCGACTTGTAAATCGCTGTAAAGGATCCTGAGTACATTTGATCACTATCACTGCACCTCAACATCATTTAGCTGTAATAAACGGACATTCACTGTCCCCCAGATGAGAATGGGTTCCCCCTTAGGGAGTTTTTTCTTACCACAGTCACCACTGGCTTGCTCAGTAGGGACCACCTTACACTAATAAAGAACAATCTTTCCTTTTTACTGCATTCTGTGTAAAGCTGCTTTGAGACAATGTCCACTGTTAAAAGCGCAATGAATTAAATTGAAAAAACCCAACGCATCATCATGGCCGAACTACCTGCCATTGAAGGCTCCTTCCACCCAAGTCACAAACTGTTCAACCTCCTTTTGTCCAGGAGCAGATACAGGACCATCCGCACCAGGTTATCTATCTATCTATCTATGTATCTATCTATCTATCCATCCATCCATCCATCCACTCTTCCATCCATCCATCCATCCATCCATCCATCCATCCATCCACTCTTCCATCCATCCATTCATCTATCTATCCATCTATCTATCTATCCACTCTTCCATCCATCCATTCATCTATCTATCCATCTATCCATACATTCCTCCATCCATCCATCCCTTAATTTATCCATCCATCCATCCATGCATCCATCCATCTGTGTTTTTTAAGAGATATTTGAGCAAGGCTAGATAAACCCTTAATGTATTATTATTATTGCTGACATCACGCTTCAAACATATCACTTTTCTATTTATTTATTTTTTTTTTTGTGAAATGAAATTTTACCTTATGAAAGAGTCTGTGATGTGAACAGACCTGCATGTCCAAGCCTGCAGCTGAACTCAGCGTTCGTGTCTGTTTTTAAACCTTTTCTCTTGTGAGATAATGAAGTGGCCAACACTTGAATGCGGATGTGCGAATTACACTTCCTACTTGAGAACCGGCGATGCTGGAAATGCGGCGTGTTTCCTTTCTTTTATACCCAACACCAAATTCATATCCCCTCAAAAAATAAAAATATTTAAACAATTTCTTCAAAAAAGGGTCAAAAATCAAATGTGGGCTGTATAAAAGACCTCACAATCCAGAATTTTCTGAATGATTCCAGATGTGATGTTTATATTGACGCTCATGATGTCATACGTTAGCGTTTCTATGGCAACAGGGACTAGTTTCCTGTAAGGAGACAAAAGTGTGTTGTTATGAAGATTCGGTATATTAATCAGTAACAATAATTTTCTCATATAATAATTGGCTAATAAGTTGGATGACGGATGTAGTGTGTGTCTGTGTGTGTGTGTGTGGGTGTGTGTGGTTGTAGCTAATGAAAGTAGGTCAGAGTCTGGTGCTGAGATTGTCAGTTGGGGAGCGGAGAAAAAGAACAAACAAATCTGTGTGTTTGTGTGTAGAAGATGGTATTTGTTTAAAAAGATCTGTGTGTGTGTGTGTGTGTGTTGCAGGCTCTCGGCTCTTCACTACGCTGCTTTAAACGGTAATACAGAGCTAATAGCTCTGCTGCTGGAGTCACAAGCTGTCGTTGATATCAAAGATCAGAAAGGTGAAAGTCACACACACACACACACACACACACACACACACACACACACACACACACACACTCTCTCTCTCTCTCTCTGTCTACTCTTTATTTACTATTCATGACCTCCTTTGTTATCAACTATCAGGGATGCGACCGCTACACTATGCTGCCTGGCAGGGAAAATGCGAGCCAATGAAAATGCTGCTGAAGGCGGGATCGTCTGTCAACAGCCAATCAGATGAGGGACAGATTCCGCTGCACCTCTCATCCCAGCACGGCCATTACAATGGAGTGAGTCGCCAAAATTAATAAACAAAAACCCAGATTATAAAGTGTGCTGAATATAAACCTTTCCAGAATAACATCACTGTTGCCCTCTGGTGGTCTGGCAGGGCAACTTCCAAATACCCATAACTATAATAGACTCAGCTTCGATTTAATCTGCTGTTCCCCTATCTTATTTATATATCTAAGCTGTTTTTTGCTTTTAGATTTCTCCTGTATTACATTTGATAGAATCTAGACAATAAAAAGTAATTGGAAGAACTGACTGAGGAACTTGACTCTGAAGTTGCATGTTTAGGTTCAGGTCATGGTAAAGTTGGTGTTTTTTATTGTAGAGTGAGATGCTGTTGCAGCACCAGTCCAACCCCTGCATCCGGGATCACGCGGGAAAAACGCCTCTGGACCTGGCCTGCGAATTCGGTCGCGTCTCGGTCAGTTTCTCGTCGCCACTCCTCAATTTTTGAGATGTTTATGCGAGCTAAAGGATTTCTGTGTGTTGTAGGTGGTGCAGCTACTCCTGAACAGCAACATGTGCGGTGCTATGCTGGAGCCGAAGCCTTCGGATCCCAACGGCGTCAGCCCGCTTCACCTGGCCGCCAAAAATGGACACATCGACATCATCAAGTGAGAGACGAGCGCTAAATCCCGCCCTTTTATACTCTCAAAGCTGAGACTGCAGATGACCAGAACAGGGCTAGCATCGATGCCAGCTAATAGGCTAAACCATGTGATTAGGAGATAATAGCACTACATAGGATAGAGTTAAATTAAAACTGTGCTGATGTGAATGTGAAGATGTTAGGGGTTTAAAGTGTAAAAGGTCAGGAGTTTGGTTTTGGAAGAGCAGTGATTGGTCCTCTGAGTGTTAGCTGGTCCGAATGAAAAAAATATTTCAGTTTTAGGTGAATTTTAATTACGTGAATCACAGCACTTTCTTCATTCAGACTGGTCGGAAGGTGTGCGCGTTTAAATATGCTCGTATAGTTAGTGTACTTGTATAGTTTGTTATTTTACATTTTTTAGAAGTCACCTGTTACAGACAGTGGGTATGTGCTGTGTTTATTAAAAAAATCTACATTTTCAGTTTTATAAACTTAACAATAAAAGGAATAGAGGGGGAAGTGGTGGCGCAGTGGTTAAGTTGGACTATTAACTTGAGGACCTGGGTTCGATTCCCAGCTCCACCAAGCCACCACTGCTGGGTCCCTGATTAAGGCCATTAACCCCCAGTTGCTCAGTTGTATAACAAGGAATATTGTATGTCGCTCTGGATAAGGATGTCTGCCAAATGCTGCAATTGTAAATAGAGAGCTGTAGAATAAAGCATTCACAAGCATCACAGGTAACCCTAAAGCAATAAAAAGCACAATATTTCTAACAGATAAAACAACCGTATGTACAGTCTACATGTTCTGTATGTTTCACTTTTTTATTTTTATTTAAATCTGAAATAAAAGAGCAGCATGGTGGCTTAGTGTTTAGCACTGTTGCCTCTCAGTAAGAAGGTCCTGGGTTCGATTACCCAGCAGGGGTCTTTCTGTGTGGAGTTTGTATGTTCTCCCTGTGTTTGTGTGTGTTTACTCCGGGTTCTCCGATTTTCTCACACAGTCCAAAAACATGTATGTTTGATTGATTAGTGATTCTATATTGCTCATAGGAGTGTGTGTGTGTGGCCCTGTGATGGACTGGCGACCTGTCCAGGGTGTCCCCCTCCTGTCTTTCTTCCTTTCAGAGACGGCTGGGATAGACTCTAATAGATCCCCGTGACCAGAAACTATAGAATAAGCGGCTATAGAAGATGAATAAATGAATAGATCCTAAATTAACAATTTCACCAGTAAAAGAACCCATCCCGAATGTGGATCGTCTGTAAACTCCTGGAGCTGCACAGGTTATTTAATCCACTTCAATTACTGAATCGAGATTAAAAGTTCTTACTAAAATCCGAGTCGGAGCCAAGCGGAATCACCAGACGATATAAAGAGGCCGCGGTTGCAAATGAAGGCCTTCTATAAATAGGGCTCCGGCTAATTAGTGGCTCGTACAGGGTAGCGCTCGAAATAAGTCATAAACACGCTCAGCCTTGCTGCAAGGGCAGAGGAACCGTCATGAGAAACCTGTACCTAGTAAATGCCAGATCTCTGAAATATCGCTCAATTCCTCAACTGTAAAAGATTGAGGGGAAAGTTTAATGTTGTGAACCTGCAACTAATAACTTAGTTATTAGATATAATTCTCGTTAGCATCAGAAACATCCAGTTTTAGCACAAAAACACTACGAATTAAACAGTTTTTCGAGTCCTAACTGTTTTTCTGTACATATGTAAATAATACACACCTGGCAACCCTGTATCCATGTGCCCATTTAAGACGGTGGGTCTTACATTACTGCGCATTTTTCTTTATTAATAATATGGGGGGGAAGTGGTGGCTCATGGTTAAGGTGTTGGATTACCAACCCGAAGGCTGTGGGTTCGATTCCCAGCTCCACCAAACCACCCCAATTGCTCAGTTGTATAACAAGGGATATTGTAAGTCACTCTGGATAAGAGCGTCTGCCAAATACTGCAATAATGTATATATATATATATACTGTGAACACTTGTAGGTATTGAGTTCATCTAAAAATGCTAGTTCTAGAATACTAGCCTGAAATTAGCAAAAAAAACATATTTTCTTTTTTTATGCTGAGTTTACACTGCACCATTTTAGCCTCTGATTTTTACTCGCTGACTTGCTTGCCTTACTTCTGTGTAACACACCAATTTGCAGCAGTTCTTTCTGTTGTTAAGTCATGCAGTGCATAATCCAGTGGTGGGCGGTGCATTTGGTAGCTGGTCCTTCAGTGTGGATTTACCCTGACTAATACACCTTGTAACACCCCCACTATCCCATCCCAATTATAGAAACACATCAATACTAAACAAACACACAATATAACACGGCGTGGAATTACAGACAGAGAGACAAGAAAGCCGTTAACACACAACTCCAAACCTCTACACTACAACCACAACTGTACCACCTACAACATCTGGAGCAGTTCAGAATCAATATTTATCTTAATATTAATATAACATCATTAATCATTAAACATTACAGATATCAATCAAATCTATCAGACATTTAAAGGCTGTAAGTCAGTGTTACCGCTCGGCGCCGCTGGTCTGGAAGTGGGGAATAAACTCTTTCCTGCACTGAGACAAGCTAGTTATATAAATAAATAAATATAAATATTTAACTTCATTGTCATTTTGCAGGGTACGTGTACAAAGCCAATGAAATGCAGTGTTTTTTTTTTTTTCGCATATCCCATCTTAGTAAGTTGGGGGTCAGAGCGCAGGGTCAGCTATGATACAGCGCCCCCTGGAGCACGAAGGGTTAAGGGTCTTGCAAAAGGACCCAACAGTGGTTGGCTTGAACCCAGGTGTTTCTGGTCTTCAGATCAGCAACTCAACTCAGCACCTTAACCATTTGAGCCACCACTGCCCCCAAAATCTTCAGGATGCTGAACTCTCCTCACCATCTACAACTTTTCTGGAAAAATCCACTTTAAATACGTATTTTTAAGTATGTTTTAATACAATTAATACAATTTAATGGAACAAATATTAGAATTTAGGTTGTAAATGTAGGTCAGTGATTCTGATAGAGTGCAACGGAGGGCAACAGCGAGACTTTCTTTGCATTTTAGTCCATGTGCCCAGTGTTTGTGTAGGTCTTGTCATGTGTCTCCCCTGTGTCATGTTTTCATTGTGTTTCTCTTGTAGTTGATTTCCCCCTGTTAGGTTTAGTATTTATACCCCTGTGTGTTCCAGTCTGTCGTTGTCTTTCTTTCTTGCATGTCACAATCGATGTCTTGTTATGTTTCTTAATCACGTTTATGGTCATGTTCATGGTTTAGTTTATGTCACATCTGTTTGTGTTAAGTTTAGTTTTAAGTTTTTGTGTTTTTTAAGTTCTTTGTTGTTTGTTTGACTTTTGTTAAATTTAAATAAACTGCATTTGCATCCAAATTCAACCTACGACTATTACAACGTCTATTAAGATTTTTTTAGGCCCAAAAGCTACAGGCACAAATGCACATGGAGCCTTGCTGTGTTTGCAGGAGATATGGGAATAAATCCCAAGCCTTGTGTGTATGTGTGTGTGTGTGTGTTATTCAGGTTGCTAATCCAAGCTGGCATAGACATAAACCGGCAGACAAAATCTGGCACGGCGCTGCATGAGGCTGCGCTCTGCGGGAAAACCGACGCCGTCCGTCTTCTTCTAGACGTGAGTCATGAATTTCCTTCAATGTTTGGACTTTTAAATGTTATATAAAATATGCAAAAAACATATGTATAATCTATAATTAAATATGGAGAAAACATGTAAAAATATAATCACTGATAAATAAAATGTAATAAAAAGCAGATAAAATAACCAAAGAATTATTTATAACAGTGTAATAAGCAGATTACTGTAGTATAAATAACTCTATAACAAACTGCTCATTTTAAATATAGAAATTTAAAAGAAATATTTATGTTACTTAATTCGTTTCAGAGTGGCATCAGTGCCAGTGTGAGGAACACGTACTGCCAGACGGCACTGGACATTGTAAACCAGTTTACCACAACGCAGGCCAGCCGAGAGATCAAACAGATGCTGAGAGGTATGAAGAGAGAGAGAGAGAGAGAGAGAGAAAGAGAGAGAGAGAGAAGAGAGAGAGAGAGAGAGAATGGGTATCATTTATCCTACTTGGATTTTACCAACCTAAAGTCCTCCAGTGTTCAGCTCATTTAGTGCAACGTTGCCCCCCAGCCCAGTGCACCAGTTAGAGTTTACTGCAGTTCCTGTTTTGACCACTGAGTTCAATAATACTCTAAAGCGCAAATGATCATCAATCTAAATAGAGAGGGTTGTGTCAGGAAGGGCAAATCTAAATATGCAAATCATCTGTCAGAATTTAATACCAGATCGGTCAAGGCCCGGGTTAACAACGACCGCCACCCGCACTGCTGGCCTACAGGGTGCCGGCGGAGATTGGGCTACTGTTGGCCAAAGGAGGAAAAAAGGTAAGAAACAAAGTTAGGATGGCTTTGAAGAGAATGAAAAGAGGAAAGGCAGTTGGACCTGATGAGGTACCGGTGGAAGTGTGGAAATGTCTAGGAGAGGCAGCAGTGGAATTTCTTACCTGATTGTTTCATGGGATTTTAGTGAGTGAGAAGATGCCTGAGAAATGGAAGAGGAGTGTAATGGTGCCTATCTTTAAGAACAAGGGTGATGTGCAGAGTTGCAACAACTACAGAGTTGATGAGTCACACAATGAAGGTATGGGAAAGAGTAGTGGAAGCCAGGTTAGGGAGAGTAGGAGATTTTTTTGAGCTGCAGTATGGCTTTATGCCCAGAAAGAGCACTACAGATGCAATCTTTGCTCTGAGAATGCTGACGGAGAAGTACAGAGAGGTTGTGATATAAAACGAAGCCTGCTTTTACACATAAGCATAAATGAGACATCACGTACAAAGATGATCACATACATTAGCCATGTTGTGTGTGTGTGTGTGTACATGCAGATGCCTCTGCGGCCATGCAGGTGCGAGCACTTAAAGACTACTGCAACAACTACGACCTGACAAGCCTTAACATCAAAGCAGGCGACATCATCACGGTAATTGTGTCACCCAGAATGCAACAAAATTGGTTTAAAAATGACCTGTTCTGCAATAAGCATTAGTGAACGGAATTAACACACACTGCCATCTGCTGGATTTACTGGAATATGATGATTTATTACTATAATAGATTTTGTTTTTAGGTCCTGGAACAGCACTCTGATGGCCGCTGGAAAGGGTGTATCCACGACAACCGTACAGGAAATGACCGTGTTGGATACTTCCCCTCTAACATGGTGGAGGTCATCAAGAGGGCAGGTACGCCACAGTGTAGTCACTTGACCGTTTTTGTGGTCATATGACCGCCACTGCTGTCTTAGTTCAAACTAATTCATCCATACGCTACACGCAACCTCTCAGTGCTTTACGTGTGTGTGTGTGTGTGTGTGTGTGTGTGTGAGGAAGAGATGGAAAAGTGTGTGTATTCGAGAAGAGATGCTTTCATGTGTCTCACACAGATTAAATTAATGACAAAAAACAATAATATATGAATAAATAACATGTTGATGGGTAATCTGTTGTGGGAAGATACAGTAGAGCTGTGTGTGTGTGTGTGTGTGTGTGTGTGTGTGTGTGTGTGCACTCACCACCTGTAAGCGTGCAGCACTTCCACACAGTGATTTTAATTACAATGGTCAGTCGGACGGGGGGAGAGAGAGCGAGATGGAAGGATGATTAGAAGTGAAAAGACGATTATATCCAGTTGTGTCTTCGTTTCCATTCTTCTTTTTCCTTCCTCTCACGTCATCCTTTCATCTAGAAACACACAATATAATGCACGCTGACAAACCATTTGCTGAACGAAGTGAGATTCATACTTTTGGTTTCTTTGGTGCCTCAGGTCTACCACATGTAAGCGTTTTCACACCCTTTTGGGTCCTCAGGTGGGGGTAAAAATAAAACTCACCCAAAGAGGACACTTTCTCCTTTTAGTCTCTCGAAACTGTTTATTGGCTCAGTTTTTCTGCTTTTCAGTTTAGCAACTTGTGTCTACAACAAAAAAAAAAAACTATGCTGAAACACGGAATAAATGACACATCTTGCTGCACAGTTTGTTTTCTGCAGCTCAAATTTATAGCCTCTGTCCGAAATCGTGTACTTGCATACTATATAGGGTGCAAAACTGAGTATGTAAGGTGAGTAGTATGTCTGCATCTTTAATATATATAACAATAACAACATGCAAATGTGTGTGTAAAGGACCCGGATAATCTATTACTTAAGATAAACTGATATACTTTATACGGTATATACCTTAATTCATCTCACATTGGGGAAATTTGCGCCCGGATTCTGAAGTACACATACAATGGACACTTTACTATCCCATGACCCCGCCGTAAAAGTGGCTAGTAGGTATTTAAAGAAATAGCATCGTTGTAGTTAAATTACACTTGTTTAAAATCATCCACATTAAACATTATCCAACTTTAAATTTATTCTGCTGTGCCGTCGTATATTTAACGTTAAATGTTAACTGTTAAATGGCGGCTGTAGTACATCCGAATTTTCATTCATAGTATGGGTACACACACATTCATAGTATGGGGGCCCAACAGTGGCAGTTTGCTGGTGCTGGGAAATAAACCCTCTCGATCAGCAGTCCAACACTTTAACCACTGAACTTCCACTTTATTAAAGGATGCTCTTAGCTCAGTTTCTGTTTGAGCTTCATCCCCTTTAAATAGAGACCTTATGATAGACCCAGGACTCACTGGAGAGGTTATAGTATGCTGCTGGTTTGCAAACATCCTGGGGTTTAAACTAACTATGAGAAGATGAAGGAGACATCTGGACTTTATTTCTAATGTTACCCCTGATGAATCTTTTGGTTGATGAAACCTCTCACCAGAAAAAGTTAAATAAAATAAATAAAAGAATTGTATGCAGCAATTCTCAAACCAAAAGTATTAATTTTGCTTTCTTTTGGCTTAGAAAATGGATAAATAGGTGTAAAAGGACCCTTAGTTTAAAAATCCACGCATATCCCTAGCTTTCACTGTACATACATGACTCTCTGAGACATGCAATGCTACATATCTTTTTAGATGATTGATGTTAGTCTATCTTTAGAGTTATTTGGCATCGGAATGGTGTTTTCTTGTAGCAGTAAACACACTTTTTGATTTTCTCCTTGCATGTTCTTCAGTACTCTCTTTTCATTTAGGAAATTCTAAGGATCTATAAAGTTTAGTGCCTAGAGATAGCTGTTTTTTTTTCTTGAACATGTTTTATTTTGTGTTTCCTTTCCTTGTCGTGTTGTGTTGTTTGGTGTTATTTGTGTTACTATTCCCGTCGTGCCCAGGACCCTCTACTCAGCACTATCTTAAGATACACATTCGTCCGCCGGCAATTGGCTCAGTTGCCATGGTGAATGGTGACTCCCACATTCTCTCTCTTCCTCTGACCTCTCTGCCCCCTCCTTCCTTCCTGATCTCTTCCCATCAGCCCCTGTTCACCTCATTCGGGTATAACACACCCACCTGCAGCTCATTTGCGTTCGAACCGCCCTCCTCCCACAAAGAGGGGCCAAAAAGAGAGAAAGGTACAAACACACACGAGTGCACACATACACACACATTGCTTTTTTTAATGTTTAGCTTAAGCTTAAGATTTATCTTTTTATCTGTAAAAGTGTAAATGTACAAACAAAAATTGGGGCCAGATTATGTTTGCATGTTGATTTGTTGTTCAGTTTGTTAATTAACAATGAAACTGTAATCTGATTTAAAACACATACAAACCTTTATCTACCCCCCCCCCCCCGCCCCCCCAAGAAGGCGATAGCAATTTTGCTTTGAATGAGAGATTTAACTAATTTCGGCTGTATTACCACTGCAGATCTTAATGCCCGATTCCGATTTTGTGATTTTTTTTTTTCCATTTTTTTCAACAACCCGCTTACACCCGCTTTTAAAACTGACCTGTATCCAATAGCTGAATTTACACTATACCCGGCAAAACAACCCAATGTAGACGTACTAACTGGAAAAGGGAGGAAAAATGGCGCAATAATCAACGGTTGTAATGGACAAAGTTGATATTTTATTTGTTTTGATAGTGTTATTTGTTCATTTTTATGTTTATTTAGTATTTTGCTTTTCAATGCTATCTTTAGGTGGCAAAAACAGAAGCGAACCCATGTTTTAGCCTAGAAAAAGGAAGCATTATTAATTATATTTTTTCGGTAGTGCAACAAAAATAATGAATATCAAAATGCACAGTTGCGCTAAGTAACATATATTGCTGTAACTCAGTGCATTAACTCAGTGTCCACCTGAGTTAACGTCATGCGTTAGTGACAGGAATAAATCCAATCTGTCTGTTTACATGGCTGACACAAATGCAGGTATACGATATCCAATTTTTCAACACAAATGAATAAGGCCTGAAACTGGACTGAAAATAACAGAATCCTTGTGATTCCCAGTGCTTCCTGCTTACGGGGCAGGGTGGCTCAAATGGTTAAGGTGCTGAGTTGTTAATCTGAAGACCAGAAACACCTGGGTTCAAGCCCCACCTCCGGCAAGTCAACCACTGTTGGGTCCTTGAGCAAGACCCTTAACCCTTCCTGCTCCAGGGGCGCTGTATCATAGCTGACCCTGCGCTCTGACCCCAACTTACTAAGATGGGATATGCGAAAAATGCATTTCATTGGCTCTCTGTACATGTACCTTTGACAATGAATTGAATATACTTATACTTACACTATTGTGGGTCATATCCAATCTGTGCCACATCGAAGGAACAAATCAGAATTGGTTTACATTTACAGCATTTGGCAGACGCTCTTATCCAGAGCGACTGACATGAATCTCTTTATACAACTGAGCAATTGGGGGTTAAGGGCCTTGCTCAGGGACCCACAGCGGTGTCTTGGTTGTGCTGGGAATCGAACCCTTGTCTTTCTGGTAGCAGTCCAACACCTTAACCACTAAGCCACCACTTCCCAATTGGTTAACTTGATACATGCAGTATAAATGTGGCCTTCTGGAACATAAAGGTGAAAATACAATATTTAAAATGACTAGCTTAAAATGTTCCTTAAACATTAAAAGTGTCCAAAACTGTACATAATAGGAAGACATTAAGACAAACAGGTACAGATCACATCTAAACTTATCACACACATTGGTTTAGATGCTTTCATTAAAGTGATTTATAGTCACATCTGAGAGGCTGGGTCTCCTGCCAGGAACGATTTTTCATAAATTTCATGAATAAGCAAATACTTTTCTAAATAAGACCACAATATTTATCAGCAAGTCAATTGATGAACAAGTAGATCTGGTTCAGTCGAAGCTGTGTTTCAAATGTATTGCCAATTCTTTTGTAGTGGCAGACAACCCGTTCTCCTGGGGTTCCTGCTTATTTTCCAACTATCCCTGCCCTACCCACTGCTAATTAAGTGGATTAAGGTGTGTTAAGTGAATTAGATGCCGGGAGATATTGTATCAGATAAAAGGTGGAGTGGGGGTGGTTAATTGAATTGGTATTTCCCAGCTTTTAGTTGGAAGGGTAGTTGGAAAACAAGCAGGGCAAAAGAAAATGCTATGCAAATAAATCACTATTTTTGAACAGACTGTCTGTTATAGACAAATAATGTAGACAATCCCTTTGTCTATATTTGTTTCCAGTTAAATACTGACATGTGTAGAAATCTGTCTGTGTGTGGCTTAGGTTCCCGAGGTTCGGTGTCCAGTCCCCATGGCTCCCCAACATTAAGTGGGCAGCAAAGCAGTTCCAGTGAGGAAATCTGGGTCCTTAGGAAACCTTCAGCAGGTATTTAGATATTTACACATACACCATTTTGGTCTACCAGGGTGGGGACTCTACAAAATATCTTTTAGTGTCCTTTGGTATCCTACAACAAGATTTTAGTAGTAGTGCCTGTAAGTTTTAAGGTTAAGGCTATAATAGCTATAATAGTTACTGACCACTGCATACTACAAATTCCCCACTGTCATGTCCTGCTCTGATAGTACATTGGCTCTTTCAGATTACAGCCCAGAGTTTTAATCTTCCCCCTTGTTGCTGCAATGTGAAACCAAAATCACACTTAAAGCCGAACTTTGCAGCTGAATACCACCTGTTTAAATATCAACAACATCAGCTTGCAGTTGCAGGTTTATTGTATGTTTTATGCCTCAGTATTCCCATGCCTTGGTTTTTCTGTTTTCCCCTATTTTGCGCCTTGTTCTGGCTCTCGATTGTATTTCACCCGCCTCTTTTCAAATTTACACTTTGAAATACCGGATACTCTTGCTGAGCCTTGTCTACCTGCCCCCCCGGTGAGCCAGGGACCTGCCGTTTCTTTTAATCTCTGTGCTTACCAAAGTTTGCACATAGCACTCCACTGTTGCGCTCCCTTTACAGGCTCCCAGTAGCTACACACATCAGATTTAAAACACTGATGTTTGTATACAAAGCCATAAAAACATACCTCAAAGCACTCATCACTCCTCGCATAGCACCATGCTCCCTTAGATCCACAAATACTGCTTGACTTGTTCCACCATCCCCAAGGACAGAAAGTACTTTACTCTGTTCTGGCACCAATATAGTGGAATGAACTTTTTATTAATGTCAGAACAGCAGAGTCACTGGCTGCCTACAAGCGACGACTGAAAACCCACCTCTTTCTTAAATAGCTCTCGAAAAAAAATAAAAGTTTTTGTGGTTGTTACACTTTGAACAGCTTAATATTGGTACAATAGTTCACAAATCAATTATGTGACTCAAAGCACTTTCGGTTGTTGCTATTTAGCGTCTGCTAAATAATGTAAATGTGCTTATTGGCCAGTGAACTCGAAGCTTTAGCATTTCCCACTGAGCATTTCAAGGTGCCGTTAAGGCTCAGGAGTGGGCCACAGCATTATAGGATGCCCAAGCCACCTTCTGCATTAACTTTGCTACCTTCACCACCGAAGTGTGACAAGTGTTTGATCCTTCCCATACTGGAGATCAAGCAGCTGGACAGATCCTCCAACTTCGTCAGGGCTAACTGTCCACTTACAATGATGCAATTGCTTAAATCAGTGCTGCCTTAATAACATCAGTATGTGAACAGCATTGAGCCCCACCCCATCTTGGCTATTCAGACCACATCTGTGTTATGATCATTTCAGCTTACAGACCACTCATTAGCTGCTCCAAACCGGTTTTGAAGCAGGTGAGAAGTGAGCCACTTCTGTTCCTCAGGACTGTTTTGAGTGCACTGACTAACAGATGTTTAGAGAGGCTGCAACCAACAGCAAGTACAGTAACCTGGAGGAGTACATAAGATTAGTGACAAGTCATATCGGCAAGTGTATTGATGACATGACATCCATCACCACATGCGCTAATCAGAAGCCGTGGATGATCACAAAAGTGTGTGCACTGCTGAAGTCCAGAGGCAAAGTGCACATAGACCAAGTGAATCCACTGTCACTCTCAGGACAGCGGAGACACCCGGCGCATGTGGCAGGGCATCTAGACGATCACTAACTACAAGATTTCATCACCTGCTTGTGACAGTGACGCCTCCCTCCCAGATGCGCTGAACAACTTTTACATCGGGTTTGAGGTGTACAATAATCTGGCAGCAAGGAAAACCATTCACTGCTGCCCATCTGCCAGTCAGACTGCTAAGCTTCTCATAAATCAAGTTTTTCATCTTCATAGGCTCGTTGACATTGTGTCAGATAGGGGGCCTTAGTTGTCCCCAAATAATTAAAAGCATACTAAAAATGTTGAAAGAATATTTCCTATCTTCAGGTTACCACCCCCAAACCATTGGCCAGACGGGGAGAACTAATCAATAGTTGGAAACCACCCTTAGATGCATGGTCTTACTCGGCACTACTTCATGGAGCATGCTACGCACTTATCCAATTTTTAATGTTGCCTACGTTTCTGTCACATCCGCCCAAGCCTTTATCAAATATTGTAAGAAGACCTAACAGAAAGCATGTTTTCAGATCCTCAAAGGCATATAAATAGAGTTTTTAAAAAGGGGTACTGACATGTCCCACTTGGATACTACATCAGCTTTTCCATATTCCATCCTGGGGTTTTAATCTCCTTCCTGTTGCAGCTATGCAACACTGAAAGCTCACATAAAGCCAACCTTCCCTGCTGATTACCAGTGTGTTCAATAGCAGTGTGTTCATTCTGCTACCATCTGATTGCATGACATCCACAAGACTTTCTATTTTGTAGATTCTCTAATTACATCCACCTAGCCAACAGAATTAGGACCCTGTCAACATTTCTCATTCAAACAAATGCATTAAGAATTCAAAAGTAGGGTAAAAAGCATAGTACATCATTTTTTGGTTACCTACATGTACTTACTTGTTCCTCAGGTACCGGCAGCACGGGAAGTCTTACCAGTGGTCGCTCTTCTATCAGTGGTCCGGTGGACAATGCAAATGCTCATCTTGCAAGCTCCCCCGTGCCTGTCCCAACTACACCAACACATTCCCCAGGGTTTAGCACACATGCTGTAAATGTCCCTGGGCTACATGCACAGGCTGAAGGGATAAAGGTAGAATAAACAACTTCATGTATGTTAGGACAAAATCTACACATTCAAATTTTTAATTATTTAAATGCTATACATGTTGTAGTTGCTGGCCACAGTGTTGTCTCAGTCAGCCAAAGCAAAAGAACATCTCTTGGAGCAGGACTCTAGTGCAGGTACCCTCAGTCTTAAACACTGATGAAATGTTTTAGTTTCTTAAATACCAAAATTTGAAAAAAAAAATACCTGGGCAGTAATAGTAACATTTTGTTATGCAATGCAGCTTCCTCACAACATACCCAGAGTGCACAAGGCGGTCCACGTCCAGAAAGGAAAAAACAGTTTGTTGATCCTCTTCTACAGAGAAAAGATAGTGCTGCAACAGAAAGCAAGGCACGTGATGGTCTATGTGTTTATGTCCAAACATTGTCACAGAGTCACATAAGTTGTATATGAAGAATATCCTACATTTTTGTGTTTTAGAGCTCAGAGGCTGTGGCCGAATGGCTAACTAGTGCTCAGCTACAATTTTACACAACAAACTTTCTTACAGCTGGATATGACCTTCAGACTATCAGTAGGATGTCACAAGAGGTACCTATGCTTTTATACTGCGTATCAGGTTTTTACTATAGCAACCACCTAGTAAAAAAATCCTAGCAAAAACCTCTAAACAACCAAATTCCTTAGCAACCACCTGGAATACTATACTACCTTGTTGCACCCTTACAACAATACAATCTGAACTTGTGTCATGAATTCCTAATACATCCTAGAAACTACATCGTATTTTGCTGACGATAAAAATAGGATTAATCATACAGAGATTTGATCTCAGTGTATTTAAACTCCAGGATCTCACAGCAATTGGGGTGACAAAACCTGGTCACAGAAAAAAGATGCTGTCTGAGATTTCCAAACTGAGCATTCCTGACTGGATACCTAAAGAGAAACCAGTAAGACCTTTGTCAAGATGTTATTAAATGTTTTCAATTTTCAATTTTATTATTATCATTGTGTAGACAGGTGGTCTTCATGGCCTCCTGTTTGTTATGTTTCTGCAGACTAGCCTAGCTGAGTGGTTGTCCCTAATTGGACTCAGTCAGTACTGCCAGACTCTTGTCCAGAATGGCTATGACAACATAGACTTTGTTAGTGACATCACTCTGGAGGACTTGCAGGAGATCGGCATCACCAAGTTGGGTACTGAGGAATTAAACCGTATATATTTTGATATAGAGTTTTTGTTCAATATATTTACTATATTAATAACAGTTTTTTTTATTTCTTTGCACCGCAGGACATCAAAAAAAATTAATGTTAGCCGTTAACCGTCTGGCAGAGCCACCAAAAGAGGAGGATACTTCTATTAAAGAAAGCCCCCCAGATGAAAGCACATCTTTAAAACATCAAGCTGCCCCAGAATCCTCCCTTGCACAAAGGACACACCAAAGAATCGAAGGACATGGCTCTTCACAGCACACCGCCCAGGGGCGTGGTGTACAACAAGCAAATGCTCCGCCTTCTCTAAAAAAACCTGTGCCCTGCAATAGTTCTGCCCACACACCACCACATACCCCCACTAAATTTAAAAGCGCCTCCCCTCGCTTATATTCACAAGCCCGTCAAGTCCCATTGCTCTGCCTTCCCCAAGAAAGCACAGCTGAGGAAGATGAAGATGGCACGCCACCTTTACCCAGACGGAAAGATCCACCTTTTTCTGACTCATCCATAAAGTATGCAACTGTGGGTGGACCCAACCATACTACATCCTCCCTGGATGTTGGTGTGGGTGTAAATCGTAGTCAGTCATTCGCCACAACACGACCCGCAGGAAGACACGCCCTCCTACACCACCAAAGCGTTCTTGCTCCTCCATCTCAACAGGGAACCTTCTAATCGAGGGTGTGGTTAACCAAGGTGAACCTTGTGATTCGTTTCTGAGCGTGACATATAGAGAACGCCGTCGTAGCGACTGTGGCCCTGTGTCAGAATCAGGAGTTTTAGGTGGAAGCGTTCGAGACATTGCTGCTATGCTAGAAATGTCCACATTAGGTGGCAGAGCCAAAAGTGGTAGCAAGAATTACTTACAGGTAACGCTATTTTAATGAAATCAACATAATTCTCATCCTCTTACATTCTCTTGGGTTTCGTTAAAATGTGGTTAATTTAAATAATAAGTATCTGACTTTATTTTGAAAACAAAATGACAATTTTGCACATTTGCCCTGTTTTCCAGGCGAGCCCTGATGTCCTCAGAAGGAACCGAGATGCTCTGAGTACAGACGAGGAAATCCAGAGTCGTCGGCGCACCATCAGCGGCCCTTTAACTGACTATAACAATGGACAGCAAGATGGCACTCAACAAGGCAAAGGTACCAAATCTCTGGCGAATACTGAAGACGCGGTGGAAACTCCCCCTGTGAGGCGAACTCCAGAGCCCCGCCCCCGCTCTATGCTCACTCAAGAAGAGTGGTCACGTGTGGATGCCATGGCGACCTTAAGAAGGCCCAGCACACCTCACGACTCGGGCAGTGAGAGGATACAGTTCACTGAGACCAGCACTGTACGACGAAGGCCAAAGGTTATCATAGCCTCTCAGAGGGATGATGCAGCTGAAAATAGTATTCGTGTAAGACCTATATCAGAGGTAGAAAATGTCTATCGGGAAAGTAATATAAGCGAAGATTTCCGGCGAGTAGTGAAGCCTCCAGTTTCCCCCAAACCAGCCGTGGCCCACAGGAAGCTTGAGCCTCCAACTCCAACCAGAAGAGTCCCACTTTCAGGACCAGAGAACCAACAAGGCACAGGTATAGCTAAATAAACATGAATAATAATTTCTGAAAAAAAGCCAGCTGGACATATATTCTTTATTAGAATATATATGATGTCTATATATAACTTATTTTCTGTCCTGTGTTTTTATTACTTTAGCTGAGATAAAAAAGTTACCTCCACCTGTGTCCCCAAAACCAAGTCCCCCTCCTACATATCCTAAACCAATTAAAACAAAGCCCCTGCCATCCCCCACACTTACACCACTCAGTGACCTAAACACACCGCCACAGTGCTCTACTGTTCTCTTGGGGCAAGAGCAGAATCCCATACCCAGTCCATCAACCCCGACCCCTAAAGAATCCCACACTTTGTTTACAAGACCTTTGGCATCTCCGGCTCAAAGCCCACAGACTCCCCAAACTCCCTCTACCCCCGGGTCTGGATCTGCCCCAGTCAAACCTCCAAGAATGTCTATGGCAGGGCTGTCAGTAGACATTCCCAGTCCATTTGACACAGAGTCACAAGATGTGGAAAAACATAAGGATGATGAGCGAAAGAGACAAAAAAAAGAGGTAGCAGTGATTAAGCGGCAGGAGATGGAAACTTCCAAGGACGTCCAAGGACGTCAAGAGGGGTCAGGGCATGTGCTTATTAGGGGAAGGAAAGTGGGTGTGGCCAGACAGATGCCGATAGAAGGAGAGGTCGAAAGCACAACAGAATGTGAAGATGTAATTGAAGAGGACATTCAACAGGGGGTGCCAAATGTTAAAGGATCAGCTGAAGCTAGAATTCATGGAGAAGAAAAAATAAACCAGCTAAGGCTGGACGACACCAGTGCCTCCTTAGCTGCAGCATTGGAGGTTGCGGAGGAAAGGATCGTGACTGAAGACAAGTATTTATTTAAACTTATTTGTAATTCATTGTTCTGAATTATTTTTTAAACACTAAAATATATACATATTGCTATTATTAATACATTTGAAAATATAATACAAAATAAAATAGATTTTTTTACAATAAAAAGTCATTTTGACCAATTAGCATCAAATTAGCATTTTACTGTCTATACCTCAGAAATCCCACTTTCTGGCATTCCTCTCTTGTGTTTCAGTTCTACAATAGAAAATAAAAGCACAGTCAACATTCTTGATGACATCGGCAGCATGTTTGATGACCTCGCTGACCAATTGGATGCCATGCTGGATTAAAAAAAAAAGCACATAACAAATCATACACAGCAAAATCACAGCTTCAATTGAGAGCCAGCTGGGTTCTAAAGGCACGCTTTAACAACCCAAGGGATATTATAATAAAATGATATGATCAATACAGATGTGTTGATTTTACCAAGGACCTGCAGGGTAGAGGGGTTTAAAATGCAAAATTTATACAGACTTGGGGCAAAGACATATGACCCACTTTCATGCTGCTTTCAGAGATAAGCACAATTAAATGGGTACTATTTAAATCGATAAGGTCAAGAAATGCTAGCCATGTGTCAGAGTGTATGTATGTGTTTGTGTGTACTAAAGTTGGGCTTTTCTGCACTGGCTTAATCAGAAATAATTCGAATCACAGTTGTTGTTATTGTCTAATTTTAAAGGAGAGAACACATGCCATGATAAAACAATATTTTGAAAAATACAATAAAGGTTGAGGAGTTTTTGCTTGTAAGATATTTTAAGGCAAAATAACTGAGATGTGTTCTTTATGTTGTCACTGTAGTTGTTTGTGTGTGAATGTGTTTGTGTAGTTTTTACATTGGCAAATCCCACTTTTCAGCAGATAGAACAGTCTAGTTTATCGGTTATCATTTATAGATGCTGTGTGACGTAGTGTAAATGTGATGTGTAGATTACAGAGTAGGATTTGGAATGAAACAAGCGCCGCTTCGATCCCGGCTAATGTGAACAAGCGTTAACGGCCGTATTCAGAGTCCTTCCTTGGCGGGGATTTTAACAGCATTGAGACCTGATAATAAAACTTACTTATTTGACTGCTTTTCAAATAGCAATTGATCCAGTGCAGTGACTCCTAATGTCACCTTTAACTTTTCATAACACATTTAATTGTGTGCAAAATTTTACAACATCTGATTATTAGTGATTCTACAGTCTGAATATACAAGTTAAGGATTAGATCCACACTTAACTCTGAATACAGCCCTTTGCGATTTTGTGTCAACAAATGTGGGTTTTTTTATGTTGGAGGGTGGGTTGCGTTTAGGATGCGAATCGAGACGATATACTGTGTGTTTTTTTTTGTTTGGCATATGCATTGCCATTTTGAGGAAAGCTTGCAGTCAAGATAATAGTGACCAAAAGTGTATAATTTAGTATATATATATATATATATATATATATATATATATATATATATATATATATATATATATATACATATATATATATATATTATCACAGAGCAATATTTCTATCAATTCTCCATGTGGGTAATTTTAGTTTTATGACAATCCTTTAACATGAATGATTAAGAGTTGAATCTTTAATTCTGTATAAAAAAAATCTATGTAATATTCCAGTTATTTTATGTACATGCTCAACTGGCTGATGTGTTTGACCCTGAGAAAATGATCCTTGGAGACCTCTTCCATGTAAAGCTTATTGAGAATATGTGGAAGAACAATAAATAAACTTTATGGATTATGAACCTAAGTGCCTGCCTTTGTTTACTTATTGGAAGGCAGATACGGACCCTGTTGCACAACAATTCCACAACAAGTAAGTGGCAATTTAAAGCAGTCAGTTCACCTACTGCGACAAAACCAGAGAACCTGGAGAACAAAAACAAAACCAAGCTGATGAAATATTATTATAGGGGTTGTGGGCTCTGGATTTTTGACCTAGGGATTACTTAAAATTAACCTAAACCATCTGATTTCAGTCCTAGAGCGAGCTAGATGGCACAAAGACAAAAATAAAATCAATCGATAGTCAGTTTTACTGATATTTTTCCTGATATCTTTTTTCACTGGTTTTATTATAACGGATCCACAGATATATTAAGATTTTAAGAAATGCATGCAATATCATCATTACTGTACTGCACTGCAAGTAGAAACCGGTCAACCACACTGCTAGTGATAAAAGTAACTTGATTAGATTTAGTTGATATACTTTATTTAACATAACAGCAAATGATGTCTGTTCTGCAAAATAGTTTATCATTTTTAAAATTTACCATTTAGTAAAAGACTGTATTTACTGTATTTTTAAATAAAAACACTTCGTCAGTTCAGTACGGTTGATATATTTGGGTAAAAAATGTAAAATCGATTCTAAATATTGGTGGATTTCTATATGAGAAAAAAATGAAAAAACCCAATTATTTATATATATAACTTGATATTTGGAAAAAAAATAAAAATACTGAATTTCCATACTGCATAAATAAAGTAGCTCTTACAGTAGCTCTCTGAGAGACTAAAACATTATAAACCAATAAAAGATCAAGCAAGGACACTGAACAACACACTGATTCCGGGAAGCCACTTGGATTCTGGGAAGCTAAAAAGCTTTCACTTTCAGTATAATCCCAATCATGCTCTTTTATTATGTTCTTCTAAAAGATTCTATTAATAATATTATATAAATAAAAAATTATAATGTATCACATGATTAATAACTACCACACAAGGGCAGATGTGAATTGGTGCATTTCATTAATTTAGACAGTAGTCCATGGCTGGTTATAGAGGAATGATTATTACATAGGATACATAACAGAATTAGTGTAAATAATAAACTTTTCCTAAATCCCCTTAAAACACTTTCTGAACCTGAACAACTTTCACTTTCCATTTCTGTGAAATGCCTCAGTTTAAAAAAGGCAGGGTGAAAAACAGCTCAGGAGGAGGAGGAGGAGGAGGAGGAGGAGTCTCTATCTGATGCTATAAACACCAGCACTGCAGAGGACGCTGAGCAGTCGTGCAGCCTTTAACTGTGAGTATTAGAAAGGGTATAAATATTATAGGAGGTATAATCTAAAGTGTTTTTGGCGTATAAGGACAGATATAGACAGTCGCTCTGCAGAACAAGAATATAAAGACAGCACTGCTCTCCTGGTCTGTTAGTTTTGTCAACAATCTAGATTTTCAATAAGATTTCATTTATTTCTATTAGGTTTTTTTCAGGAGAAATAATTTTAATCAGGCAAAATGGGAGGAAGTGAAGCCAAACAGTCTCCACCTCCCAAAGTTGGTGAGTACAATTTACAATTTCTTTCAGACCTTTAATCAAAAAGTAATAAATAATTATTATTTTCATAATCAATTTATCAACAAATGCAATAATTGTAAAATGTGGGTTTTTTTTTTTGGATAAAAAATCCAGTGTTTACCTCTAGCACATAGCTTTATTGTTTATTCCCTGCCTCTATATCTCATATCACATAAAATTATTTTAAATATTTTGTATATTTTTATAAACTTACAGCTACAGATGTGTTATATTTCACATACACATGCTTGCTGTTGTTTATTTTAGAGTTTGATCAGCCATGGAGGGAAATGATTTGGGGGTAAGTTACAATAAGATTTTTGAAAAAAAGTTTGTCATGTGTAATGAAATGATTATTTAATTATGGTTGATGGGTACACAGACTAAAATTTATATATTTCTTTTTATTCTATACAGTTATAATTTGTGTTTGCCTTTAGGTAAAAGTAAATACACACTTATACACAGACACATACACACAAAGACATCAGGGGGCTTGATCACACGCCCTTTTTCTTTTTTCAAGAGATAGTGCCCCCCTTTCTGTTTTTTTTTTTTTTAAAAAGACATGAATTTGTGTGTGTGTGTGTGTGTGTGTGTGTGTTTCTGCTTGCGCAGAGCTTAACCTGACGAACAAATGAAAAATCAAACGATCCTGTCCGGCTGGGATAGGATAGTGTGTACAGTTTCTTTCTCTCTGCTGCAGCACAGCAGTGTAGCACATATTCATCAGCACATCACAGACAGACAGGCAGAGAGCCACAGAAGTGAAGTCCTCCCTCTCTTTTCAGTTAAAAAGGCAATTTACAGCTTGAATTTACAGTTAATTATTCAAAACACAAATATAGTTCATTTGTCTTGCCAACATCCAGGACTCATGAACTACCATGTATCTAAATATTTTTCTAGGCATTTGTTAAAAATGAAACAATAGGGTGAGAAACGTGAAATAATGTCTGTGCAGGTCCCTGCTTATAGGGCCAAAAGTATTGGAACACCTGATTATTACATCCATTTGTGGGTTTTTACCACATCATTTTACAGATGTTACTCTCACTCTTCCTCCTATAATATCCTCTCTTATTCTGTACAGTCTTTCCACTAGACTCAGGTGAGAAGGTCTGGGGTTCAGTTCCAGTTCATCCTAAATGTGTTCAGTTTAAATTTTAAGTCAGAATCAGGACTCAGAACACAGCATGTCTTTATAGAGATCAGGGGCTTTGTGCACAGCAACGTTGTCATGCTGGGATACACAAATGTGTGCTTGTCAGGTGTCTACGAACTTTTGGCCATAAAGTGTAGGTAGCAGGATAGTAAGACCATAGCAAACACCAGAATTAACAGCATTCAGCTGAAATTTGGGCATTTTATAAACTAGTGGTGTGATGTCCCTGTGTCAATTAGTATCTATTGTCCTATCTACTTTATTTCAATTTAAAAAATCATTAAGATACATTTATTAATTTATCTTTTAAATCAGTGTAAAAGATCTTAGGTGGGTCAAATGTTTACATATACTTTCAGATCTACTTCTGCAAGCCAAAATTCCTACATCCGTCAGAATATTGCTTTATATCATTTATGCATATATCTGTCGTTGTGATTTTTTTTTGCAAGAACTGATCATGACATCGAACATAAACTGAGAGAATTTAAAGTACAGCATCCAGGCGTTAATTTTGTCAGGATTCTGCTCGTTGGGGATGTCGGAGCAGGAAAGTCCAGCTTTATAAACTCAGTCAATAACGTTTTCCAGAGAAGAATTACCTGTAATGCCCTTACTGCTAGTGCAAACACTGGAGACAGCTACACAAAACATGTAAGTATTTCCGAATTTTTTTGTTATCACTTTGCTAAATAAATCACACTGATTATTTCTCTCTTTGCTGCAACATCAAACACATTCGAATGAGATATTTCATTGATGGATCATTACAGTAAGTCATAAATTTACCAATAAATCTACCATTTAACCTTTAACATTTCTTACAGTACAAAACCTATTATATTGAAGGAAAGGACGGCAACCATTTGTCTTTTGCCCTTAATGACATCATGGGAATCGAACAAAAGTGCTCTCATACAAATGACATCATCAAAGCTCTGCGTGGCTTTCTTCAGGAAGGATTCAATGTAAGAAAATGTTAACAAAATAAATGTAAAATATCAATAATGGGATGTGTTTAAAAACCTGTTGATTTTTATTTGATTTAATTTTTTGCGCTACTCGTGCAGTTTAATAAATTACCTTCTGAGTCGGCGACAAACTTAGGCTACAAATGCAACCCGAGTCCTGAGGATCATGTCCACTGCCTGGTCAACATTATGGCAGCAGACAAAGTATCCATGATGAATGATGGAGTTATTAATAAGATGAAACAAATTCGTGAGGCAGCGACAGAACTGAGTAAGACTGAATGCCTTAATATACAGTATTAAATACTAAACTATACTATACTATATATTATGTCCTCTAATAAAATATAAATCGTAGTTTTTAAAAAACACATGCTTTTCTTTAGAGATCGACTGATAATCAGTTTTGCCAATATTTTCCACGATATTTAATCGTCCATTATCCGTTTTTAAAATATCGAAAATCTTTTATATATATGTCATCTTGTAGATGTTTGAAGATTTGCACACAAGACTGGCATGATAGCACTGCATCCTCAGACTTGTATATATTCAGTTTCTTTTTGTTTTTTTATTTGTTACCTATTTACCTAATTATCCAATCAAAGCTTTTATTTAACAAGTACAACTACTGAAGTTCTTTTCTAAATGTAGTTCTCGTAGTTTTCTTGCTTTCTATCTTTATTGCTGTAGAAAAAAAGGGTTAAAACAACGAATTTCAACCAAAATTTTACCCACTCAAGAAGAGAAACATGGTTTAACTTTATTTATTCATCTCACAATGCATAATGATAAATTCCATTGAGTTTTGAGTTTTATTGTAAATGGTTTATCCCACTATTTAGATATGCCTCAAGTCATTGTCATGACAAGACCAGATTTAGCATGCCCGCTGGTTAAGGAGAACATCAGGGACATCTACAAAAGCAAAAAGATCAAAGAAAAGGTAAATATTTGGTTCTAAAGATAAGTTTGATTTGTGGAAATGCACATCAGCTTACATATGTATCTTCATTGATGTGACTTGAAGAAAACAAGATGTAGCGGCCAGCTTGGCGCTATGAAAATGTCTCTGCCAGTGCGGACTGAAACCGTGCCTGAAGGTCTGTGTGTGCACACCAATTTATTGGCTCGGATAGGACATGTGGCGAGGGAGGGATAAGCTTTCTGGTAAAGATAGCCCTGGCATTTACAAAAGTCTTTATTAATTCTTATGAGAGATCTGCTGATAGCTGTTTCTCATCAAGCGCCAGACACAGAGCTTTTACATCATTTGCCAGGGCAAAATATTGCCCCCTGGACCTGAGAGATAATCTCCCAAAGAGTGCAGTCTAAGAGGGTCTGTAAACCAGTCTCGAGTGGGTCAGCAAGGGGCTACTTTTAGCAGGTGGGCCTGCACATTGCAAACTCTGGCTAAAACGCTTTGATGACAGAGGCATAAGTCTAGCTGAATAGCTTTTATTATTGTTAAAACTCAGGAAGGTGGCTCTCTGAGAGGGAGAACACACTTCTCTGAGTTCCATTTGTGTCCTAGAGACATCATATGGGCAAGCATATAATCTCAATAACTAGCTGACATAGCCTTTGAATAAGCCCAAATGAGTCAGTCATCCAGGCAATTAAATATACTGATGTCCTATAGGCACAGCGATACCAGGGCATTATCCATGTATTTGGTCAATGTACAATGTACATGTGACAGAGCTAGACCAAATGTAAGAATGCGATTCGGGTATTACTGAACTGGTAACCTGGTAAAGCTTTTTTTGCCCAGGCCAGATGCCTATATTAAAATAGGACCTTGAGGTCTATTGTCACAAACGATTCCCCTGGCTAGATGCAATAAGTTCAGAGCATGCATGTCCAGAATTGGATGCAGACCCCCCCGCCCCTCTCTTGGACACAATAAAATAGCAGCGGTAACAATCTATGAACTGTATTCCGTACCCTTTCTCTAAAGTATCTAAGATCCATTGAGAGACATCCGGCAGAAGTTTTTATGCTGCCATAAAGCATTATTATTATAGAGGGGTGGGGAGGGGAGCCGACCTAGACCCTACCAATTTCCAAGTTGCCAAAGACAGCAGAGCTATAAATAAGAAGGACCACTTTAAGAACTCTTGGGAACCCTGGCCCTCAAGCCTTAGGATTCCCTATTGACTTGTCAGCTGGTAATATTGGATCTGCGTCCACTCTAGCATGGCGGGTTTGGGCCTAGTCTTGCTGACCAACCTTCCCAGTCTTTGACAGGGGGGCTTGGCTCGCAATGTATCTGAGACAGACTGATCAAGGTCTTTCTCTCCGCCCGTGTTGATGTGCTAATGTGGAGCCAAGCACGGCAGAAGACCGATTTCGATTGCGGGAAGAAATGAACTCTCTGAACTCAGACAAATATTGCTTTGGCTACTGGTGTCTGTTGACAACAATAAAAAACTTTTTTGCCGACCAGACCATGAGTCGAGACCTGTTTATCCAGGAGAAAGTGCTTGTCCTAATTCCTACTTACTGTGAGGTTAAGTTACAAATGCCCCTCTGGGACAACAAGCGCAGCCATAGAATGGCCTATGGGGCAGGTTATCTGCTTAGTGGCACAGAAGCTGAGACCTGTGAAATGGCAAAGCTTTATTTATTCAGCACATCAATCTGGTCAAAAGAACTTCCAGCTCAGGATAAATCACAGCTTGAAATCATTATTTTATTTGTTTGACACACATACATAAGGCTGCTCACTAAAAAAATGCCGGAGTATGGTGACTGAGTTGCTTCTGTATCTGTCCTTTTTAAGCCAATGAATTGTGGTGTTCACACAGAGCTTCAGACACGGCATCCGCATTTAGGTGTAAAATTACTGTCAGCCTTGATGCATCATCATGTTCCATTGAAAAGTAATTAAAAATTTGTTAGAAATCTCTCATTATTTATATTTTTCAGATGAATGTCTGCAGTAATCATCTGGGTATTGTTATGAGTCACATCTTTCCTGTGAAAAACTACCATGAGGAGATAAAGAACAATAAAGACATGGATTTGCTGATTCTGACAGCACTCGATCAGATTGTGCACCTGGCCACTGATTTGTTAAAGGAGCAATCGTTTAAATCTGCAAGGAATTCAGAGTAAAGTCGTCAGATTCGGACATGTCAAAAAGCGTTCCGTTCAACAGTTAAAAAATATATGTGTAGTTCTAAGTGTAGTTCTTTCTTCTCTTTTGATGCTTTGTTTGATCTTGTCATTATATAATCCTTTATAAAGCCATAGATCGCTCTGTATACCTCCAGTTAAGAACCCAGTGTAAGAACCCGCTCCTCCGACTTGTCCTGATGTTGTAAACTGATTCTATCATCTGTAATAAATGAATTCTGCTTGAAATACCCAAAGTCTCCTAGTCTTCTAATCAAAAAAATTCAATTCATTGTGGAAGGTACGTGTACAGAGGCAATGAAATGCATTTTTCACATATCCCATCTTAGTAAGTTGGGGTCAGAGCGCAGGGTCAGCTATGATACAGCGCCGCTGGAGCAGGAAGGGTTAAGGGTCTTGCTCAAGGACCCAACGGTGGTTGACGTGCCGGGGTTTGAACCCAGGTGTTTCTGGTCTTCATATCAGCATCGCAGCACCTTAACCATTTGAGCCACCACTGCCCCAACTCTAATCAATCAACCAAACGTCTTCTAATTCTCCAATCAACACACTTTACAGTCAGTCGCGCTCTCACAGAGGGGTATTCGAGTGTCTACACAGCACCAAGCACTACATCTAACTAAAACTCTACATCTACACACATTTACACACACATATCCAGAGTTTAGGGTGATAAAGCGGTGAAGGTGTTGAACTGCTTATTAAACGTATTTTTTCAGTCATTTTTATTCAAAAAAGTTTTCATACCAATTCTAAACTTCAGCTTCATTATGATTTTGTGGGAATGTCATTCTCAGGACCGCCACTGTGAAAATTGCTCAGTTGTTTAAAAGAGATAAATGTAAGTTTCTCTGGTTAAGGGTGTCTGCCAAACGCTGTACATGTAAACGTATGAGATTCATAGGAAGCATTATTTTATTATTTGTTATGTATAAAATCATTGCGAGATTCAGAGATGCTAATTTTATATATAAATAAATACAGATGTGTGTAAAAGTAAATCAAAATAAACCTGATTTTTTTTTAATACAAAAGATTAGAATTTTGTCGTAATGTTTAAGCGCCAGCTCTCTGTTACAGTGCAGAGGCATAGGCATATATATATATATATATATATATATATATATATATATATATATAGAGAGAGAGAGAGAGAGAGAGAGAGAGAGAGGTGTATATATATATTATATATATATATCTATATATAGAGAGAGAGAGAGAGAGAGAGAGAGAGAGAGAGAGAGATGTATATCTATATATATATATATATATATATATATATATATATATATATATATATATATATATAATATTATAAAGCAAATATAGAGTGCAGGTATATAAGTGGAGTAGTAGTGTATCATACCAACACTCATATGTATATACATTATGTCATTCTTATATAACTGTAGTATGCTATATATACACCTTTATTTATACACACACTACTGCCCCTTGCAGTATATTATTTACTCTCACCTCTGTAATTAGGTGTGAAATAAGAATAATGAGTAAATAAATTATAAAAAATTAAAAGAAAAAAACAGTTAAACAAAGTGCAAACCCTCATTTTTAGTAGTAAAATTTTGTAAACTGCAAAAAACATTTTGCCTAATATTTGGGTGTCGAAGCGTAAGATGACCACAAGAGGGCACACTTCTGACCATGAATAAAACTCTTTTGCGGCAATTGCCTATGTCGCCTGTGTCACGGGCCGCCCAGTTACTAAAGAAAAGAAATTACAGTCAGAAACCCAAGCATAATTTATAACGTTATTTTTAAAAGCAGCTGATAATCAATAAAATGTCATTAGCCAAATTGAGAAATGTTTTTTTTTTTTACCTTTTAAACGTCATTATTATAGCAGTATCTTCATGCGTTGTTTTAATTCCTGTCCAGCAGGTGGCGGTATGCAGCTATCATGACTCCGCTCTCGGAAATCATGAAGAAGAGAGCCTATGAAAAGAAGCCGGAACGTGTTTCTCCTCCTTTTTACTGAAACGTCCTTCAGCATGTGGAGCTTTATTTCTTTCGCTGTGTCGCTTTTTAGCTTCACAAGTTTAAGTAAGTAAAATTAATGTTAAACTATAATTTTAACGTTGCACCTCTACTTGTTTTTCGCGTTTAATCAGCGCTATTTATGCGTGTAAGGTGGCCATTTTGGACGTTTTCTTGCTCACGTGGTTTGTTTTATTCAGCCGATCTTTCTAGCGTGGTTTTATTTTTCTAGTTAAAACTCGTAATAGCCAAAAAAAATCTAAATAGTTTTTTAAAGTCTGCTAAAGAATGAGTCAGGATTAGCATGTCTGCGCCGTTTTTTATTTTCCAATAAACTCGCGGTTTAAAATCCAATCTTGGTTTAAATCGTGCTTTAATATAGCATATCTTTATAATTTGTTTTATTTTAAGTTTATTTATTTTGATATTTCTTCTACTTTAGGTTTGCATGGCTTGGTTGACTGGACTACCACCTGATCCCGCCTACTGCGTTGTGATTGGTTCCCTGAACATGAAGCCGTCCTCTGATTGTGCGGTTGTCAGTCAATCAATCAAACCCGCAGGACCTCGTTTAAGGTACTAACTGGGTTTTTTTGTTTGTTTGGTTTTTTTTTATAAAGCACTTCCTGAACCGCTGATGACTCTTTATTTTTCTGACACCTCGTATGAGCGCTGCAGAGCAGTGCCTGATTCATCGTTTGCACTCTGAGGTTTATTCACCTGCTTTAAATTAGTGTGTTTTATAACGCAGTTGACTGATGGTTCGGGTTCCTCTGTGTCTGTAAACAGGATGTGACGGCGTAGGATTACGAGCCATTCCTTCTCGACTGTGCTGAAGGGTTGAGGTTGAAGATGAGTCCGAATTGTGATTGGTGTCTCCGAGCGTGATGTGGTCCCCCCCACCGTAAGTCCTCTTGTGTGGCTGATCAGAGCTCAGGCTGTTGAATGCAATGATGAGATTTAGTTTGTCTGTCCCTTAAAGAAAAAGGATCTGATGATAAACTCTCTCCCTGATGCTCAAACAGCTGTTTTATTTGGGACAGAGTTCACTGCTTTCCTTTACATGTTTGTTTTATGTTTGTCTCCCTCACAGATGTGAGACCAGGTGGCTCCTGATTGGCTTTACAGATGTGGTGGTTCCTGATTGGCTGAAGCATTTTCTTTCAGTGTAAGCTGCACTTCCCAACACTGACCACATCTGGATTCTGAGCCACTGATGACTCGTAAACATTTTTCTGACACCTACTATGAGCTGCTCTGCAGTCGTTGATTCCGTGTTTAACTCTGAGGCCTGCTGACTTGCACCATGTGTGTTTCTTTTTGGGGTTTTTTTTCCAATTTTTTTCTCCAATGTTTAAACTAATTCTCTCTCTCTCTTCCCCCCCCCCCCCCCCCGCCCCCCCCCCCCCAGTCCCCCCCCCCCCCCCCCCCCCCCCACACACAGATAAAGATGTCTGGAATCTTGAGGAAAACGGATCCTTTCATCACTTCGGAATCTTCATGCTACAATGGTCCCGATGGCTTAAGCCCCAGTTAATTGACCCACACGACCGGCTTTGTCGTTACACATTCATTTTTAATAAAGTTTTTTTTTTAACTCTGTCTCAGTTTATTTAAATTTTTGTTCTGTCTGGCTATAATTAGTGTTATTTAAATCTGGGTTAATCGGACTGGTGGTCCTGGAGGCTTGGCGTCCTGCAGCGTTAAACCCCAACATGATCTCTCTGTCACACTCACACACACACACACACCTGAATGAGCTGATTACAGTGCTGCTGGGTAGACCTGACTCTTACTGACAGGTTAAAGTTAAACTCTGCAGGACCACCGGAGTCTGATGACCCCCAATTAAGACTATAAATCAGAATCAAGACTTTTAAGACTGTTCATCCAATTAGATACATATTTAATCAACCAAATTTACTAAAAACTGTTATTCGGCCGGTTCTGTTTAAAACTGTTTCCTAAATTTTATGATTTTAATTTCCTAAATCTGTTCGTGATAATTAATTCGGTTTCAGTCCCGCGTCCCAGACTGATGCCCTTACTCATTTTAGTGCACTGCTTAGCGTGCACGCGCTATTATGTCGTGCACTACGTAGTGCGCTTGGGTGTAAAGGGGACATGGGTTTAAGTCGCGCCCAGGAGACTTCCGGCTCCCGGTCGATACAGAGTCGATTCTCTGTGTGGTTTTTTTTTCTGTGTGAGTGATGCTCAGTGAGCGCGAGCCGTCGGTATTTCTGTAACTTTCTTTTATTTTTATTTTCTTTCTCTGGATAATAACCACATTATTTACTTAAAATTATTTGTTTTACTTAAAATTATTTTTTAATTCCCTTGGAACATTCTGTTTAAATGAATCTTGTAAGGTAAGAGCTATAGCGCGACTCGCGCGCGGTGACGTTTGGATGAATAGATTTGAACATTCTGTCCGGTTGCGACAGGTTTGCAAAAATAATTTAAAGAAGTTGAGATACACGGGATGTGTGATATCATCATTTAAAGAAAAACTCCGATAATCAGTAGCTACATTCCGAACCTACAGCTGGTTGGGGTTCTTGATCGCTGAACACATCTGGATTACATAACTCGTCTCAATAATATCGTCCAGAATTGTTTAATTGAGATGCTTTTGTGTCGGTTTATCTGTACACTGAAATCATTTCATCTACTTAAATCTGCAGCTGTACACATCTGGATTTATTTTCTACCAAAATAATGGTTTTATCTTAACACCTGGATTAGATTTCATCCAGCAATGAATTTCTTAATCAGTGTATATCTATAGATGATCTGTTTCGTTTACACATCTGGATTGATTTATTTACATTTCTGCTCATCCAGAAGACTTTATTCACCGGATCTGTTTGTCTGGTGGTTTTTTTTAACACATCTGGATTGTTTTTAACAGTACACAGCTTAATCTATCCATCTTTTGTACCTTTATACCACCTGGATGGAAGGCATGAACCCCGGTGTTTGTGATGAAGGAGTTTGGAGTCGCAGCAGTAGGAACAGTTTTGCTCTGCTAGGTCGTGGATTCAGGCTGCTGTCTCAGGGCACTAAGAATAGAAATGAGAGCATGTGCAGGAAGTCGGAACTGAGTGCTTTGTGGGCTTCCTGCTTACAATTTCACACAAACGTCTGACTGTTCCACTGAACCAGAACATCACATGCTCGAGCTAACGGATCATCAGACGACTTCTGGATCCCGAGAATCTCAAATGACAAAAGGAAGGAAACAAAGTTAAAGTGTAACGTGATGCTCCAGAAACTAGTTGGAGATAAACTTGAAGTGGGCGTGGCCTAACAGGGCCGTAAGGAAGTTACTTCCTGGGTTTTTTTTTTTTAAAGTTGAGTTGTTGTCTGTCTTGGTAAAAAAAATAAATAAATAAATAAACAGCACGGCTTATCTTGTTCCTGAGAAAGCGCTGATGACTTTTTCATAATGAAGAGCTTTTAGTGTAAAGCTTCATGGTGGACTGTTACACCACGTTAAAAGTGGAGACTCGTTTCCATGTCGTATTACAAACATCTGGACTGATTCATACACACATGCAGTATATAGACCAGATGACAGAATTAGGCCACCTTATATTCACCTGTTTATCTTTACACATCTGGATGAAATAATTCTTTCCATCCTTTCTGACCTGCTTAGACATCTGGATGTGAATCTAAACCTCTTTACTCATATTATTCACATCTTGTCATGGTCTTGTGTGTAAACACACACATACACACACACTACAGAAAAGGATTCCTATCACACTTGCTCCCGCTGCCTGGGTGTCTGCAAATCCGGCGTTTCCACGGTGACGCTGACATCATGTCCAGGCTGAAATCCTCAGTCATCCTTCTCCATGGTTACCATCAGTTGCCAAGCAACTGTGAGGCCCGGCAGCAAGCAGAACCAGCGGCAGCTTCACTTGACGAGCGATCAGTCATGTGACCGGCTGAGTCACACGCCACACAAACACACATACTATAGTAGGTTAGATCAGCGATGTGAGCAACAATTGTTATAGCCGCTATAATAAAAGGCGGAACAGGAAGTAACTTGTTTTTATAGCAATAAATGTTTGTTAGAAGAAGAAACTAAACTCATGCTGTCAAATGTTTGCCTCTAAGGCCACGCCCCCAGGGGTGTGACTATCCTATTGCTCTAAACTTATCGTTCTTCTTTTTTTATTTCAGATTTATGAACAGCCGAGCTCCAGCGAATAAGAGGTATCAGCCTACCGAGTATGAGCATGCAGCTAACTGCGCTACACACGCGGTGAGCTACCGAACGCGCTCCTAATCTGATACAGCACAACTTTTTTTTTTTATTTGGTGAATATGACATTTACATTTACGACATTTTGCAAAAACCTTTATTCAGAGCGACGTTTTTTTCATCCCACCGAACAGTTGAGGGGCCTTGCTCAGGGGCCCAACAGTGGTAGACCTAAACCCATGTTCTTCTGATCAACAGTCCAACACCTTAACCACTCTGCTCCCACTTTCCAGACAGAAAGAAGAGACAGACATATGAACATGGGCTGGATTATAAAAAGACTTAAATGTAGATGAAATTATGACCCTGAGGTCGCCCTCTAGTGGAACAACAGAGAACCTTTTTCTTCTAAACTCGGCCCACATGAGGATTTTTAGGTTCATTAGTTGGACTGTTTTAAGATTGGCTGTGTGTTTGATGTAAGTCTGATGAATGTGTTTAAAACGTTGGTGTGTGTTTCCAGCTCTGGATTATTCCCAGTGTGGTGGGCGGACTTTTGCTGTACTTCCTGTCGGATGACTCCTGGGAGGAGATCTCTGCGTGGCTCTATGGCGCTGGCTTGTCGAGTCTTTTTATCATTTCAACTGCCTTCCACACCATCACCTGGAAGAAGAGCCATATGCGGTACACACACACACACACACACACAAAAATTCTGTCTCTTTCTCTGTCTGTCTCTTTCTCTGTCTGTCTTTCTTTGTCTGTCCCTTTTCTCTGTCTGTCTCTTTCTCTGTCTGTCTCCTTCTCTATCTGTCTTTCTTTGTCTGTCCCTTTCTCTGTCTGTCCCTTTCTCTGTCTGTTTTCTCTCCTTCTGTCTCTTACTTTTTTGTCTGTTCCTTTCTTTCCCCTTTGTGTGTCCCTCTCCTTTTGTCTGTCTCTCTCCCTCTTTCTGACTGTCTGTCTGTCTCTCTGTGTCACCTCTTTATTGCAGAACAAAATTTTGCAAATGAAATAATGAAAATATGGCATATTATTTCTCTTTTGCTTACTTGTCTTTCTCTCTGTTTTTTCTATATATTCTCTCTCTCTCTCTCTCTCTCTCTCTCTCTCTCTCTCTCTCTCTCTCTCTCTCTCTCTCTCTCTCTCTCTCTCTCTCTTCAGCTCAGTGGAACAGTGTTTTCACATGTGTGACAGGATGGTGATTTACTTCTTTATTGCAGCGTCATACACACCCTGGTACGAACATTCTTTCTAAAACACTGCTTCTAAAAAATTTAGGTTTGATTGTGTAAACCACTATGTGTGTGTGTGTGTGTGTGTGTGTGCTTCTCAGGCTGACTTTACGGGAACTTGGTCCGTGGGCTGCTCACATGCGCTGGGTTGTCTGGGTTATGGCCTCTGGAGGAACTGCATACGTCTTCTTTTTTCACGAGAGGTGTTTGTGTGTGTGTGTGTGTGTGTGTGTATGTGTGTGTGTGTTAGAGAGACAGACAGAAAGAGAGAGAATGTTCTTGTTTAATTATTATGTACAAGCTGTGATGTTTAACTTTACACATTACAACATTAGTTGGTGTTGTGAGTGTTAGGGATTGGTTGATACAGTAATATTTATTTAACATTTGAGGGTTTAAAGATGGTGGGAACTTTACAGAGCTCTGCACACTTAGAGACTGGGGTGTGTTTAAGAGCTGCATTAACCCTATAAATAATCGTACAGTACATTACATTTACATTAGAGCTCGGGAAGCTTTCAGCCAACTGGCAGACGGAGTGCAGTGTAAGGATCAGTGTTAAGATTATTGTGAGTATCAGAGTGAGGTGCGTCAAGAGTATTAGTGTGAGGTGCAGTGCATGGATCTGTGTGACGATCAGTGTGAGCTGCAGTGTGAGGTGCGGTGTGGGGATCATTGCCAGGATCAGAGTTTGGTGTGGTGCGAGTATCTCTGTCAGGTGCAGTGTGGGGATAGGTAAGATGTGCAGTGTGAAGATTAGTGCAATGTGTAGTGTGAGGTGCAGTGTAAAGATCAGTGTGCGGTGTGAGGATCGATATAAGAATCAGTGTGAGGTGCAGTGTGAGGATCGTGGGGAAGTGGTGGCTCATGGTTAAGGTGTTGGCCTAACAACCCGAAGATTGTGGGTTCAATTCCCAGTTCCACCAAGCCACCACTGTTGGGCCCCTGAGCAAGGCCCTTAACCCCAATTGCTCAGTGTATAAATGAGATAAAGGTACGTCGCTCTGGATAAAATGCTGTAAATGTAAATGATCAGTGTAAGGTGCAATGTGAGGATCAATGTTAGATTCGGAATAAGGAGCAGTGTAAGGTGCAGTTTGAGGTGCAGTGTGAGTTGAAGTGTGAGGATCAGTAAGAGGATTAGCGGGAGGTGCAATGTGAGGATAATTGTAAGGTGCATTGTGAGGATTAGTGTAAGGTGCAGTGTGAGGTGCGGTTTAGGTGCGGTGTGAGGTGCATTGCGATGTGCTGTTTTAGTTGTGGCTGAAAGTCAGGTTATTGTGTTGTTTTCTCACATTGTGTTGCAGGTATAAAATGGTGGAGTTGATCTGCTACACGGTGATGGGACTTTTTCCGGCAGTCGTCATTCTGTCTATGGTGAGAACGAATCCGGTCTCAAAATAATCGATAATAGTTTTACAGAAGAACTTTTATTGTCTCCATCTCCGTCTCTCTGTTTCTTTGTTTCTCTTTCTTTCTCTGTTTGCTTCTCTGACTGTCTGTCCTCTCTGTATATTATACTTTCTGTCTCTCTCTCGCATACTCTTTGTGTGCCTCTGTCTGTCTGTCTGTCTGTCTATTCTTCCTGCCTGTCTGTCTATCCTAATTGCTGTCTGTCTCAATCTTTGTCTGTCCCTCGGGGTTAGGGTTAGGTTGTGTGTGTGTGTGTGTGTGTGTGTGCGTGTGACTTTGGTTGTTTTTCTGTTTCTGACTGTCTCTTTCTCTCCCTCTCTCTCTCCCTCTCTCGCTCTCTCGCTCTCTCTCTCAGGCGGACAGGTCGGGTGTGTGCGAGCTGTTGGTTGGCGGTGGGTGTTACGTGTTGGGGATGGTGTTCTTTAAAAGTGATGGAGTGGTGCCCTTTGCTCATGCCATATGGCACCTGTTTGTTGCCATGGGGGCGGGCATCCATTACTACGCCATCTGGAAGTACTTGTACACACCTGGCAATCAACAGACCAGCACCGCTCGGTGACACACACACACACACACACACACACACACACACCTGGTCACCTAAGTGAATGAGGGTAAATACATGCAAGAACATGTGCAATTTTTATTTTAGTGTTACAAATTGGTTTACACGCCACTGATTGGAAGCTGAACTACACGTGTCGTCCTTATTAGTTAATCAGGGACTAAAATCGGATCCGTGGTGTTTATAATGAACAGATTTTTATCCTTTTAAACACCTCCGCAACTTTAAAAAAGGACAACATTTTTATTGTTTTTTGATCGCTAGAGTTCCATGAAACCTAGTGGTCAAAAATGGTACTGCAACCAGAGTTACTAGAAACGAGGCAGGAATCATTTAGTTTCTCTTTTTTCTTGTTTTCTTTTGAGTTTAAACTGATACTTGACTTTTACATTCCTTTAGATCTGTGAAAAATATGACATTAAATACGCTATACAGAAATCCATATAGAGAATCTGTAAAGAGTTAAAAGTCCAATAATGACAACCGATACTTGAAAGATGTTTTCACTCTTCCTGCCACTGCCAAAAGGAGTAAAAGCGAGGGATTATCTCTTGTCATTCAGTTTACAACGGTTACTATAGTTGTGTTTTATTGAATCGCTCGTCCGGGTACTTTCTTATTCACCGTTCAGTATTTGTGTAAAATACCAAAAGTGCTTCAAGCTTCAGTCGTTTAAGTTAAACTCAAAGTCTTCGTTTTGCGTCTTTTTTTTTTTTTTTCATTTTTATCCCATTTAGCTGTTAGCGTTAATTTAAAAAAATCAGTGTTATTTACTTATCTGACTCTCAACATGGTTCCTCAGGACCACCGATAATTAGAAAGATGTGCTGGACCACATGAACTGGTCCAAAGTTTTGATTTCTGAAGCGTCCGTGAATAATTCTCAGGGTTAAGGCGATGTTCGGTGCCATCACCATCTCTCCAAAACATTCCACCGAAAAGCTAAGCGATAAACTATATTTGTTTTAATGGAAAAGATTGAATGAAAGATTGTTATTATTATCATCTGTATTATTTTCAGTGACTCTATAATGAATGTATTATCCGCAATGTGGAGACTATTACAGTGTCACAGCTTTAATGCATAAAACCTAACTGAAATCAACAGTATGAAGATTGTTCATGTTTAATTTTGGTAAAAAAAACTAAATTATGGTCTGATTAATGTTTAAGGATACACACAAAAATCTTTCCCGTCAGTGTGAGGTAGCATAGATCAGTTCGGTGCGTTATGGAATAATTTTTATTTATAAAAAAAAATTTATCTTGAACAGACAATTCACTGTTCAGCTTAAAGCAAACAGAGGGGGGGGGGCAGAGAAACAGAGAGAAAGAAGGAGAAAGAGAAGAGAGAAAGACAGAGAGACAGACAGACGAAGTGAGAGAGACAGAGAGAGGGACGGACAGAGAGACTTTTGACTTTTTATACAACTTTATTTACAAAAGTCACATATCATAAAACAGAGAGAGAGAGAGAGAGATAAAGAGAGAGACAGAAAGAGACTTTAACTTTTACATTCCTTTATTTAACCAAATTACTTTATACATAAAATCTTTGTGACTCAATAAATAAGCGAAATAAAATAATTACTAAAACATAATTTTATTTCAGTAAATAAGGTTAAAAACAGTGAGAGAGACAGAAAGAGAGGGATAGATAGAGCGAGAGAGAGAGCAATAGAGAGAGAGAGAGAGAGAGAGAGAAAATAGTCAAAAAAATAAAGAAAAATAAATAAAAATAAAAAAATTAAGTTGAAAGCTCTTATGACCGTCGTTGTCTTTATCAGAGGGTTCGAACTCTTCTGATGCAGGAAAGCAAATGCAAGCACCACATGAGCAAAATCTATTTTAGATTAAGGATCTCCAACGTTTTACAGGTTAGTGGATCTCCCCGTGCTGTAATATCAGGGAAGAATCATTCGATTACCAGACTGCACCAGCCGAATAAAACATTAGGTATCATATCTCTGCAAGTTTTTCTCTTTTCTGAGAAATGCGGCTTTGGTAATAAGAAGCTTATAAAAGCTTGTTTTTTTTTTACTTTCTTTAATTGTAGAATCTTTGAGCTGAAAAATTTAATATGAAGGTGAAATGATCCTAAAGTTCAAACCAAGATGCTGAACCTGAACTGAGCAGTGTTATAGTCAGTATTTAAAACATTAATAAGTGTATTCATTTCTAAATCACCAATCAGAGGTTAAATGTACGCCGGAAGTTTTAACACTTTATATAATATGAATGTTTTTCTTTCCTCTTACTTGTCCTAAAATAACATATATGGCGGCAGCTCTGAATCCTGCTATAAACCCAAATTATATTCAGATGCAACAGTTAGTAAAGTTTAAAGTGTCTGTGTGACTGTACGAACCACGTTTACACCGTTTAGCCACCGACTCTGGAGCTACTGCCTGGATTCTTATGGGGGAAAATATACAGTAAAAATATAAATATCTCAAATACAACAGTTCTGACCTCTTTTATTTATTTATTTATTTATTTATGCGCGTTCTGACCTCAGTCTGCAAGTAATTCGTGGAGGGGCAGCATGGTGGCTTAGTGTTTGTGTGGGTTTATTCCGGGTTCTCTGGTTTCCTCCCACATCCAGAAGCATGTATTCTAGATTGATTGGTGATTCTAAATTACCCACAGGAGTAAGTGTGAGTGTGTGTGTGTGTGGCCCTGTGATTGACTGGTGACCTGTCCAGGGTGTCCCCCTCCTGTCTTTTCCCCTTTCAGAGACGGCTAGGATAGACTCCAGCAGATCCCTGTGACCCCGAATTAGGGAATAAGCGGCTATAGAAGATAAATGAATGAATTAATTTAATTATTCATTTACTTAATTAATTTATTTATTTGTTTAATTGCGAAACCAGGAAAAAACAGATACTGGAGAAAAAATCTAACAAATGAACAATGACTAAGAAAAGAAATGTATTTATTTAATTGTAAAATGTTTTATAGAGTAAAGAGTATTTGACTTGGAGGTTTGGCTTTATTAAGACTTAATCGATCCTGTATTTATTTCAATATATTTATTATTTCTGTTTAAATATCAGAAACGATTGGTACTGGAATATATGTTTTTATTTATTTATTTATTTATTTATTGTTAAATAATGTTTTTATTTTTTGTGCCTCTCTTATTTTTTTGTACTTTATTATGTAATTATATTCAAACTTTTCTCGGTTATATGTACAAACAAAATATCTTAAACTGATAAATACATTACAGCTCTCACTGCCGTGTGCATTAAAACATTTTATTAATATTTTATAATAAAATTGGGTTTATTGCAAATTCAGGTAATTTATTAAAATAAACTCTTAAACATGCCTTACGACTGTCCGAGAATATTAAACTCCATCCTAATTCAATGGAAAAAAGCTGAGCGGTGTTGAGCCGGGTTTAATCGGTGGGGTTGATTAAACTCGGTGAAGCTCATTGTAAATATCATTTGTGCCTTTTTCCACTTTTTCAGCATTGTTTTTTTTTTTTTTTTTTTGCTTTAAAGCTTTTGGAAGTCTTTCCTTCATCATAACATAAACATCATAACCGCTATCGGTGTCCCATTAGGATGCGATTTGTGATTGGTTTTTTTTGTTTTGTTTTTTGCTGCATATGTATCTGTGTAAGTGCATTTTATACATCCTGTAATTAAACTAAAGGATTTCATTAAGAAAAGAAATCCCGCCTTGTGTCTTTATTTCCGGTTCCTGTCACTGAATACTTTAATAGAACAGTGTTTTATTGCACGTCGTCCAAAGACATCACATCAAACAATGACACATTATGATTTTTATCCGGTTCTTGCTACATTTATAATTATTATGATTATAATATTGCGATGTAATTTTGACTTGTAGTTCTTTAACTGTACAGCAGGGGACACTAACTATCTAAAAGTCAATATCTGAGTGTGTAATGTGAGGTGTAAGTGTATGATGTGTGTGTAATTATTGGGTGTGGTAATGGTGTTTTTGTCTGTGTGTGTGTGTGTGTGTGTGTGTGTGTATTCAGAGTTTATGCAGGTCGTCTTATTGGTTGATGTATTTAGCAGCGAGTGTTGCCCTCATACGCTCCGATTCATACTCTATGTTCAGGGTCCTATTTATACTCTCTGTTCAGGGTCCGATTCATACTCTTTAAAGTCTGATAACAGTGAAGTCTGGACGAGGTTTGGATCTGATTCTCCCAGTGTTCCAAATTCACACACTCTTTTCATCTCTTCAGTAATTTGGGGAATTCTGATTAGACTTTGTTGAGAAGTGCTGGTCTCAGACTGGAGTGTGTTAATAGTTGGTGAGTTAGTGAGTGTGAGGACCAGCTGACAGAGGGGACTGGTTTTAGGACTGAGCTGTTAGTGAGTGTGAGGACCAGCTGACAGAGGGGACTGGTTTTAGGGCTGAGCTGTTAGTGAGTGTGAGGACCAGCTGACAGAGGGGACTGGTTTTAGGACTGGTTTTTTAGGGGCTGAGCTGTTAGTGAGTGTGAGGAGGACCAGCTGACAGAGGGGACTGGTTTTAGGGCTGAGCTGTTAGTGAGTGTGAGGACCAGCTGACAGAGGGGACTGGTTTTAGGACTGAGCTGTTAGTGAGTGTGAGGACCAGCTGACAGAGGGGACTGGTTTTAGGACTGAGCTGTTAGTGAGTGTGAGGACCAGCTGACAGAGGGGACTGGTTTTAGGACTGAGCTGTTAGTGAGTGTGTGAGGACCAGCTGACAGAGGGGACTGGTTTTAGGACTGAGCTGTTAGTGAGTGTGAGGACCAGCTGACAGAGGGGACTGGTTTTAGGGTTGAGTGAGCTGAGAGACTGAGCTGTTAGTGAGTGTGTGAGGACCAGCTGACAGAGGGGACTGGTTTTAGGGCTGAGCTGTTAGTGAGTGTGAGGACCAGCTGACAGAGGGGACTGGTTTTAGGGCTGAGCTGTTAGTGAGTGTGAGGACCAGCTGACAGAGGGGACTGTTTTTAGTTTTAGGGCAGCTGAGCTGTTAGTGAGTGTGAGGACCAGCTGACAGAGGGGACTGGTTTTAGGGCTGAGCTGTTAGTGAGTGTGAGGACCAGCTGACAGAGGGGACTGGTTTTAGGGCTGAGCTGTTAGTGAGTGTGAGGGCTGGTTTTAGGGTGAGCTGTGAGGACCAGCTGACAGAGGGGACTGGTTTTAGGGCTGAGCTGTTAGTGAGTGTGAGGACCAGCTGACAGAGGGGACTGGTTTTAGGGCTGAGCTGTTAGTGAGTGTTGAGGGCCAGCTGACAGAGGGACTGGGTTTTAGGGCTGAGCTGTTAGTGAGTGTGGAGGGCCAGCTGACAGAGGGGACTGGTTTTAGGGCTGAGCTGTTAGTGAGTGTGAGGACCAGCTGACAGAGGGGACTGGTTTTAGGGCTGAGCTGTTAGTGAGTGTGAGGACCAGCTGACAGAGGGGACTGGTTTTAGGGCTGAGCTGATAGTGAGTGTGAGGACCAGCTGACAGAGGGGACTGGTTTTAGGGCTGAGCTGTTAGTGAGTGTGAGGGCCAGCTGACAGAGGGGACTGGTTTTAGGGCTGAGCTGATAGTGAGTGTGAGGACCAGCTGACAGAGGGGACTGGCTTGAGCTCTTGGGTTCTCAGTGCTTTTATATTGCAGTGTGTTTTTAATTGCTTCATTAAGATGTTTCCAAAATTTGACTGCTGTTTTTTGAACAGAAATAATCAATGGGAATTGACCTCATTCTGTCCTGCAGGCGTTGGTGTGTGTTTTTCTTTGAAGTTTTAGAATATTCCTACAGAATTCTGCATCTATTTTATGGAATTTCTCTCTCTCTCCCTCTTTAGTCTCTATCTATCTATCTATCTATCTATCTATCTATCTATCTATCTATCTATCTATCTCCCTCTTTAGTTTCTCTCACTTTCTCTCTCTCCCTCCCTCCCTCGTGTCTCTTCGGCTCTTTCCGTACACACTCGGCGATCTCCCTCCCGGTTCTCACACGGCGGCGCGTGCCCCATGGTAACGGCGGATAAAGCATTGATAAAACGCTTAGAGAAATGGCGGCGGTGGTGTTTCTGGGGGACGGGATTAATCTGTAATCTTCACACTGAAGCCGGCTGTAGTGTTTGGACCGAACCGGACCGGACCGGACCGAACCGCATGGCCTCAGCTTCAGCACCGAATCGGCTGAGCGCATCGGAATGAGTTACCCGGTTACCGCAGTCAGGGTGAGTTCCACCCGGAACACCACAACGTTCTGCTAACCGCTTAGCACCTTCACTTAGCCTGATTGCCAACCGGCAGAACAAACTAATCGGAGTTTCCATGATTTTATTAATTTTGTGGGATTTTAGCGTTACTTTCCGCTCACAGGACGGGACGAGACGTTGCCGCATTCCCCGAACTGTAAGGCAGCCAGAACCGGGTAAAATCCCCCTCAGACCGGTGATACTATTGAGTTGAATTCTTTATGAATTGATAATGAAGTTAACGCGCTGATGCTCTGTGAGCGATCAGACCCGGACATTAAAGCCGATTAGGGCTCGCGAGCGGTGGTTTTTTATCCCTCCCCACCCGCGAAGCGTTGCCATTAGCGACAGGACCGCAGTATAGGAAGTGACCCTCGCGCGCGCGTCAGGCTTTATCAGTTTAATGTTTTGTTTTTTAAATTAGCGGGTTTTTTTTGATAGAGAAGAAAACTGAAAGTCCTCAGTGAAGGAGAAGAAGTGACCTGGAAACGTTCTTTTATTAAATTATTTCATCGAAAACAGTTAATTAATGTGACTGAACTGTGAACAAAGTGTGTTTCTTCTCGAAAAGTCTGGTAAGTTCTCAACAGCTAACCTCTGTATGTAGGGTTTACACCAGTGTATTACAGTACAGGACAGGCGTGCGTGTGTGTGTGTGTGTGTGCGTATGTGTGTGTGTGTGTGTGTGTGTGTGTGTGTGACCATGTTGTCCTGCTCTGAACGACACGTAACAGTGATCTACTAATTGATGGACTTTAGTGAGATTTTGGAGGATTTTAAGTGGTTTCAGGTTCAGCAGCTGGAGTGAGTGAGTGAGTGACAGTGAGTGAGTGACAGTGAGTGAGTGACAGTGAGTGAGTCAGTGAGTGACAGTGAGTGAGTGAGTGAGTGACAGTGAGTGAGTGAGTGAGTGAGTGACAGTGAGTGAAAGTGAGTGACAGTGAGTGAGTGAGTGACAGTGAGTGAGTGAGTGACAGTGAGTGAGTGAGTGACAGTGAGTGAGTGACAGTGAGTGAGTGAGTGAGTGACAGTGAGTGAAAGTGAGTGAGTGAGAGTGAGAGGAGTGAGTGAGTGAGAGAGTGAGTGACAGTGAGTGACAGTGAGTGAGTGACAGTGAGCGAGACTGAGCAAGAGTGAGTGACAGTGAGTGAGTGACAGTGAGCGAGAGTGAGCGAGTGAGAGTACGAGAGTGAGTGACAGTGAGTGACAGTAAGTGAGTGAGTGAGAGTGAGTGACAGTGAGTGACAGTGAGTGAGTGAGTGACAGTGAGTGACAGTGAGTGAGTGAGTGACAGTGAGTGACAGTGAGTGAGTGAGAGTGACAATGAGTGAGTGACAGTGAGTGAGTGAGTGAGTGGCTGAGCCCATTCTTCTTCTCCTCCTCTTATACTGCCACCTGCTGGACCAAAGGCAAATGTAGAAAACATGTCAACTACAACCTGTGGGATATTTTATAGAATAATTAGAAAAACAGAAGTGTTGAGCTATCTGTCTGTCTTTCTGTCTGTCTGTCCGCCTGTCTGTCTGTCCGTCCGGCTGTCTGTCCGTCTGTCTGTCCGCCTGTCTGTCTGTCCGTCTGTCTGTCCGCCTGTCTGTCCGTCCGTCTGTCTGTCTGTCTGTCTGTCTGTCTGTCCGTCCGTCCGTCTGTCTGTCTGTCTGTCTGTCTGTCTGTCCGTCTGTCAGTCTAGATGGTCCAGCTAGTTTGTTGAGGTCTTTATTATTAATAAGCACGAGGGGAAACGTATTATTCTTTTATTTGTCTTTGGCTGTGGTGTTTTTGGATCAGCAAACATGTTTAGTAGACTCTCCTGACTCTCCTGATAATCTATTTGGGTGTCAGTCTGAGGAGCAGCCTGATTCGTTAAAAAAAATAGAAATAAAACCTACCACGCATGACAGTCTAGTGTAATTAGTAAGATTGAAGTGGAGGTTTGGTGTATTTCAGTGTATTGCAGATGGGCAGCTGAAATAATTGTTAAGAGATTGAAGCGAGTTGTGTGTCCGGAGATAAGCACCCGCCGGCCCTATTACTCCCATATACCTACTTTCCATTAGCCAGTTTCCATCAAATTCTTGGCAAGATCCCTGTTTGCTTTCAGACATGCCCATCCTGTCTCCCACTGTGTGTTCGATTGTGTGTGTTCAGGGGGTCATTTATCCATGTTATAATTCATCCAGTGACACTCATGAGATTAATTATGTCAAGACACCACAGGCAAAATAGGAAATATGGATACATCAGCATAAATAACACAACCATAGTCTTCAGAATCTAACTCATCTTTTTGTTAAGATATTAATAAAAATTAGAACACTGGTTCCCAATCCCAGTCCTTAAAAAACCCTGCCTGTCATATCCTGAGGTTGGTCCAATGACCTTGGGTCAGGTGTGCGAGATCAGGCCTTGAACCAAATTCAATAACACCTTAATGATCCTGGGTCAGTGGGCGAGATCTGTGAGGGTCAGTGGGGAGAGACTGTGATTTGGAGCCACTCTGGCATATCACTTACCTGATTAAACTTTACCCTATGGTTCTCTCAGTCCTAGTACCTTCAACCAGAAGGTTTTGGCATCATGTTCTACGGCTCTTCTTCAACCAGCATGTCACTGCCCTCAAAGAGCCGTCTGAAGCGTCAGAGCCGCACCATCACACAGGTCCTCTACCGGACCCTGAGCTACCGGGACCGCCAGTCAGTTACTGACCTTCCTGAGCAAGTGCGGGACGACCCCGCTGAGCTATCCACACAGACCTCAGCTCCAGGTGTGCTCAAGATCTTCGGAGATGAAATCAGCTGTGGGGCTAACTACAAGAGTGTTTTGGCTACGCCGTGTTCCAGCGCTCAGGAGCTCATAAAAGAGGCACTGGAGCGCTACTCACTGAGTAAAGTGTCTGCCAGTAGCTACGTGCTGTGCGATGTGATCGGGCGGTTCGAGGGTGCTGAGCGGCGTTGGAGGACAGAGTGCTTGCGGGCACTGGGCAGCAACGAGAAGCCTCTTCTTCTGCAGGAGCTGTGGAAGCCAAAGGAAGGATTCTCAAGGCGCTTTGAGCTCCGGCGGAGGGCGGAGGTGGAGGAGCTGGCCGCCAAAGAGAAAGACACGGTAACTGCAGGTAACTCATTAAAGCAGAACCCACAAAACCATTTTTAGTGATCTAATAATAAAATAAGAGGAAATCCACAGACAAGATTTATAAAACATGAACAAAAATCATCCAGCAGAAAAAAGCTGATTGACTAAAGGGGAAAGTGTGCAGGTCAATCTGATTCAGGTAACTTCCTTATCCAGAGAAAGCAAACAGGCTAGTGGCTAAAGGTAGCTGAGTGGTTACTGCATTGAACTGCTAATCATAAAGTCGTGACTTTAGTTCCCAGGATTACCAAGCTGCCACTACTGGGCCCTTGAGCAAGGCCCGTTACTGCTTAGTCGTATAAATAGAAATAAATGTAAGGTGCTCTGAATCGGTATCTGCTAAATGCTGAAATATAAAGCAAAATCACGAGCCAATAATAAATAATTGTAGCGCACAGCAGCGTTCACACCCTTTTGTTGCAGATTACTGGAAATGGCGTCACCGGATTCATAATGAATGAACAGAGCCATAAAAATCACACAAGCTTACTGTTAAATATAAACATTCATAGCTTTATGCTATAACTACAAATACAACCTCACATACCTGTAATTTACCTACTAATATTATTATAATGGTTTATTTTAGTTTTATTACTACTGAATACTTTCATAAAAGGCTCTGCACACCAGCTGTCAAGCTGAATGAATTATCCAAAGCCTGAAGAGATATCTATATTGTTTTTGCCCTTTCCTCTATCTTCCCCCTTCTCTCTCTTTCTCTCTCTCTCCCTTTTTTTTCTCAGTTGTATTGTCTGCCTCAGCATTCGCTTAAAATCTCCAGAGACTCTTGTCTGCACTGGGTTGAGAAGAAAAGAAGCAGTCCTCGTTCCACATATCTTTCCATTCCTGTCCTATTTGCACCGTTTATTTACCCCAATTATTGATGCCTCATTCTTTATAGTTATAATAACTACGTGCGAACACAGACACAGAGATATTTTTAGAATGAATCCACCATTTTGTATCATATAAAGAATTCAAATATTTAGATTTGCGTGCTTCTATTTTTCTGGCTGAAAACTTAATAAACTCTTCCCTATTTTCATACAGATAGAAGAACGTAAGCATGTGATCTTATTTTGTCCTGTCTTCATTCAATTCCTGAGATTAGCAGCTTGTCTCTGCTTCCTCTGTTTGCTATAGTGCTAAATTAGGAATTTAACAAGGTGGCCATTGAGCCAAAACACAAAGCGGAGCTCAAAATCAATATCCGCAGTGTTACCCAGGATAATTTGTCCTCGGCTTTTCTTCTCAACCCCACAAAGTCTGTCCGTGTGTTTGCACTCGCATGTTTACGTGGACGTCTGCGGCTCGGCTGCTAAGCTGATAAAGTGGAACTGCCCTTAACTTAGCTGAACTAGAGATCAGGAAATGTTTTCACCTCCACAAGAGCGAAGATAGAGGTTCAGGCACACACACACACACACACACTCATTGTTTGGCAGAAGCCAGGTGACAGCGATGCACAGTGCTAAAATATTTAACACACACTGACACCAACATCCCATTACAATCAGAGTTGGGTAGAGTAGCCTAAAGATTTAACTTAAGTAAGTAAGTAAAATAAACAAGTACAATTACTGATAAATATAATGACCCAGGAATGAGTAAGAGTGGTAATGTTTACAGTTGATTAAGAGAGTAATAAACTATAAAATGATAACATTCTTCCAGTAGGTTATTCCTTTATTATTATATTTACTTTGGATCTGATTAAATAAAGGAAAATCCTGAATCCTGGAAAAAATACTAAAAATCACAACTACATAAAATATACATAAAAATAGAGAGAAAAAGGCGAGTGTGTGAGATTTTATAGTAACTTACAGTAAGATTAAAGTGTCTATAGTCCACAGAATCGCTCCCTAAAAACCCACCTATCATAAAACCTACATTATGAACTGTTGGTTTCTCTCTTTGGAGTGTATAAACTGATTGAATGTTGAGGTCATGTGTGTTTCTGTCTCTACTGATATTCTCACTTCTTCCTCTCTCTCTGTCATTATTTTCCGAACTTAAAAAAACAGTGTGCTTCATGCACCAACTTCAGACAACCGCAGTCTGTTGCAAGACTCTCAACATCTCATTATACGGAACATGACTGACACTAATTATTAAAACTACATTTACATCATTAACTTTAATAGTAAAGAAGGAACGACAGCAAATGTAGAAAAGTAAAAGTAAATTTCTTCCATTAAAATGAACTTGAGTGAAAGTAAAAGTAAGATCAGTTAAACCGGCTCTTAAAAGGACATTTTTCAAAAATCTACTCAAGTAAATGTAATAAAGTAAATATAACACTTTATTACCCACATCTGTCAGTAACATATAAACCTTTGCTACGGCAGTTTATATCACACCACTGATGGATTCTCCATTTTCATATGAAGGAGCTCGTCCACACGGCACACACAAAATACACATTTTACACAAGCTGATTCTAAACGAATTTAAAAAAGGCGAAAATTAGTATATGATATGATGTAGGCCGTCTGTAAGGAAACACTTATTTGTTGTTTATGGAATATCGTAGTAATAGTAAAATGTGGTTCTACTTATTAAAACAAGACCATTTTAAATGAAATTGTCTAAAAAGTTTTAAAAAACATAAAAAATCTTTGCTGATTCGACATTGCGAAATGTCGAGATAAAGTAATGGCAGGCTGTACTAACTGTCCTCTGACAAGTAATGATGCTTACATTTCTTCCCGCGATGGGCTCTGTCACAAAACTTCCCAGTATCAACACTGCCAGAGGACAATGTGTCAAACTGGGGACCTCAGTTTACATGCCAAGAAAGAGTCACATTAGAGGGCAGTCCAAGAATTATTAGCTTTGGTGTGGACAAGAAAAAAGCACTCAGAAGGAAAGTCTATAATCAAGAAATGGGCATAGGAGGTCAGATAGATTAATAAACAAAGCGAAAGACTGTAGTATAGAAACAAACGGAAAGAAAAATAAGTTTTGTGGTGTTTTGATAGTCAATGGAGTGTACAGTTAGTGTATTTATGGAAATTCAATATGGCAGCTTCCTCTAGACCAATACCAATACATTCAGTGACTCAGTCTATACGAATACATTCAGTGACTCAGTCTATACGAATACATTCAGTGACTCGACTCAGTCTACACTAATACATTCAGTCTACTGACTCAGTCTCTATACCAATACATTCAGTGACTCAGTCTATACGAATACATTCAGTGACTCAGTCTATACCAATACATTCAGTGACTCAGTCTATACCAATACATTCAGTGACTCAGTCTATACCAATACATTCAAAGTGACTCAGTCTATACCAATACATTCACTGACTCAGTCTATACCAATACATTCAGTGACTCAGTCTATACTAATACATTCAGTGACTCAGTCTATACTAATACATTCAGTGACTCAGTCTATACTAATTCATTCAGTGACTAATACAGTCTATACTATACTGACATTCTATAAAATACATTCAGTGACTCAGTCTATACTAATACATTCACTGACTCAGTCTATACAAAATACATTCAGTGACTCAGTCTATACTAATACATTCACTGACTCAGTCTATACTAATATTCAGTGACATTCACTGAATAATACTACTCAGTCTATACTAATACATTCAGTGACTCAGTCTATACTAATACATTCACTGACTCAGTCTATACTAATACATTCAGTGACTCAGTCTATACTAATACATTCAGTGACTCAGTCTATACTAATTCATTCAGTGACTCAGTCTATACTAATACATTCAGTGACTCAGTCTATACTAACCAATTCATCATCAGTGACTCAGTCTATACTCATTCATAAAGTGACTCAGTCTATACCAATTCATTCAGTGACTCAGTCTATACCAAAACATTCAGTGACTCAGTCTATACTAATACATTCACTGACTCAGTCTACACTAATACATTCACTGACTCAGTCTACACTAATACATTCACTGACTCAGTCTACACTAATACATACAGTGACTCAGTCTACACTAATACATTCAGTGACTCAGTCTATACAAATTCATAAAGTGACTCATTCTATAACCAATTCATTCAGTGACTCAGTCTATACCAATACATTCACTGACTCAGTCTATACTAATACATTCAGTGACTCAGTCTATAATAATAATACATTCAGTGACTCAGTCTATAATAATACATTCAGTGACTCAGTCTATACCAATTCATTCAGTGACTCGGTCTATACCAATTCATTCAGTGACTCAGTCTATACTAATACATTCACTGACTCAGTCTATACTCATTCATAAAATGACTCAGTCTATACCAATTCATTCAGTGACTCAGTCTATACCAATACATTCACTGACTCAGTCTATACTAATACATTCACTGACTCAGTCTATACTAATACATTCACTGACTCAGTCTATACTAATACATTCAGTGACTCAGTCTATACCAATACATTCACTGACTCAGTCTATACCAATACTCAATACATTCACTCAACTCATTCTATACAATACATTCAGTCAGTCTATACCAATACATTCAGTGACTCGGTCTATACTAATTCATTCAGTGACTCAGTCTATACTCATACATACACTGACTCAGTCTATACCAATACATTCACTGACTCAGTCTATACCAATACATTCAGTGACTCAGTCTATACCAATACATTCAGTGACTCAGTCTATACTAATACATTCACTGACTCAGTCTATACTAATACATTCACTGACTCAGTCTACATAATACTCAGTGACCTCAGTCTACACTAATACATACAGTGACTCAGTCTACACTAATACATTCAGTGACTCAGTCTATACCAATTCATAAAGTGACTCAGTCTATACCAATTCATTCAGTGACTCAGTCTATACCAATACATTCAGTGACTCAGTCTATACTAATACATTCAGTGACTCAGTCTATACTAATACATTCAGTGACTCAGTCTATAATAATACATTCAGTGACTCAGTCTATACCAATTCATTCAGTGACTCAGTCTATACCAATTCATTCAGTGACTCAGTCCTATACTAATACATTCAGTGGACTGACTCAGTCTTCATACTCAGTCTATTCATTCAATGACTCAGTCTATACCAATTCATTCAGTGACTCAGTCTATACCAATACATCATCATAAAAATGACTCAGTCTGACTCAGTCTATACTAATCTCACATTCAGTGACTCAGTCTATACTAATACATTCACTGACTCAGTCTATACTAATACATTCAGTGACTCAGTCTATACCAATATATTCAGTGACTCAGTCTATACTAATACATTTACTGACTCAGTCTATACTAATACATTCACTGACTCAGTCTATACTAATACATTCAGTGACTCAGTCTATACTAATACATTCACTGACTCAGTCTATACTAATACATTCAGTGACTCAGTCTATACCAATACATTCAGTGACTCGGTCTATACTAATACATTCAGTGACTCGGTCTATACTAATTCATTCAGTGACTCAGTCTATACTAATTCATTCAGTGACTCAGTCTTTACTAATACATTCAGTGACTCAGTCTATACTAATTCATTCAGTGACTCAGTCTATACTAATACATTCAGTGACCCAGTGTTTTTTTCAGCTTTTAGTGTTGAAGATATGTGTTAGTTAAATCTATGCAGGAATTTTAGCCCCATAATAAATTGTACATGCACACACACACACACACACACACACACACACAGTAAAAATATCAACATTTAATTAATTAAATTAAATGTGTTTTCTCAATTGTTTCATTGATGTGTTCTTCTCTGCTCTGTTCTTGATGTGTTGTGAACCTGCCCCCAGGCCCTCACACACACTCCCCTGTGTTAACCGCCACACTGAGTAGGGGGGGACATGGTAAATGCCAGCGGAGTTCCCCCCGGGGTTGGCGTATGGTACTGCCCAGCACTCCGAATCTTAAAGGTGGGGAATTTGCTCAGGTATGGCGTTGACCACCAGCCCCACCAAGCCCTGCCTGATCATTCCACCTTCACATTTCACCATAAACATAGCGAGTTAGATCATTGCCATCACTTAACACTGTATTTCATAGATGATCTGTGTAGCAGTTAATTACTTTCTGTTAAATTTGTATGATTATTGTACATTAAGGGCCAGCTAGGATTACAGCTGTATTTTTAATGAATATAAATATTAGTACGTACCATTTTGTACCAACACACCATAATAATTCCCCATCATGGAACTGAGAATGAAGTATGCTGGTGGCGGCATCATGGTCGCTTTAATGACCAATGCACTGTTTAGGATTATTATTATGGATCTACATGAAATATTGCATTGACACTGAAGCAGCTGGGCAATTTTACCCATACCATTGAATGCGAAAGAGTTGCCTAAGCATAAACCTTGTTGCCAACTACATACCGTAGCACTCAGGGTTTGATTATAAAGGTTATAATACCCAGTGTTAATTCAGGGCTGGACATACATTTGCCACCAGCAATTCTTTATTATTTTATTAACTTTATTATTACTTTATTGTAGGTTGTTATCATTGAACACCTCATGCATCATGGACCCACCATCAAGAGTGGACTTTTGAAATTAATTAATTGCAAGGATAATGGATTATGAAGTTATGTTGTAACACATGTATGACATTTCATGTGTCTGCTCCAGCTATACATGGCTCACCTTATTAAGGCCTTTATTAACTCTTTATTCATTTTATTGTTACGTCTCTGCATTTTATTAGAATGATAAAGTACCCTTTTGTTCCTCTCTGTGATGCTCATTGAACCCGCAGCCCAGTGTCATGATAGTTTTCTTTAAGGCAGATGTATTAGTGTAAATATTTATCTGAAGCCTCTTCTCTCTATTAATATTTCATGGAGCTGTGTGCATGATCCAGTGGAGAACGCTAGTGCACTTTTTCTGAGCCAGCAGGTTTCCTACATTCAGTGTCTGGAATTCAGGGATAGCGATAAAAAGAAGAGGTAGAACTTTTGCAAAGTAATAGAACTAGAAAAATTGGAAGTTCAGGTCTAGGTTAGCTTTACTCATGGCACATTTTTAAGTTTGAGTTTCTTTTCATCTGCAAACCACAACCATGTATCTGATGACCCTCCTACTCTCCATATGACTCTCCATATGACTGTTTTATGTAGAAATGCAGACAGACGGTAATTTCATATCTGATTCTTTTGGTTAGATATAAACGCACAGGCACGCAAACTTCAGCGGCATCGCGCTAAAGGAACCATGACCCTGCAACACGGCCAGTCCTTCTACCGCAGTCTCAGCGAGACCAGTCTTAATCTGGTGGGCGTGACTGGGGACGAATCGAAGCGTTACTCTACTTTGCCTGGATCAGGACGCGCTCGCTCAGACGGGCGCAAAGATGGGGGCGGAGTCAAGCATTCCCTGTATCAGTCACCTCACTTGCTGCTACTGCAGGGGTATAACAGACAAGTGAGTAAAAACTCCTTAATGAATCATTTAATATAGAATCGCTAACCAGACTTTGTGTTTATCTTCATTCGTGCTAACAGGACTGCCTGGTTTACCTGCTGAACAAAGAACAGCACACCGTGGGCCAGGAGACGGCCAGCACACGGCCAAACATCTGTCTGTCATCTCCGGACATCCTCCCACTCCACTGCCGCATACGGCGCCGGCGCTCATCTTCCTCATCCTCTTCATCCTCCTCTTCTTCCTCCTCTTCCTTGGACCATCGACTGATACTGGAACCAGTCAGCCACGGCACCGTTCTGATCAACTTCACTCGTATTGAGCGCCCAACTCCGCTTCGTCATGGCGACCTGCTGTCATTTGGCGTCCATTACATCTTTCTATATCGAGACCCACTGAGCGCCAAACCTCTACCCGGCCATACTCTGACCCGCCTTTGCGCCCTCGGCGCCATAAACAGGGATGCGTGTCCGACATGTGGTGCTGCCCCACGAGAACCGGGTGGATTTCACCAAAGCTCAAAGAATGCAAAGGCGCTAAAGAAGAGGAAGCTGGCGCTGGAGTTTGAACCAGTCCAGGAGGATGCGTTAGTGAACCGTGTGCTGACACTGATCGAGCCCAGCGGCGATGATCACAAGCTCACGCCTGCTTATTTACTTTGTCTGTGCATCCAGCACTCAGCTTTTTCATTCTCACCCGGCAGCTTCGGCAAACTGCTCCTCAAAATTGCTAAGAGGATCCAGAGCATCACATGGGTTTGTCTTTTATCTTCATTTCAGTTTTAAATAATAATAATGTTTATTTATAGAACACATTCAAACACAACTGAGGTTAAACCAAAGTGGTTTACAAGAGTGGTTTAAAACACAAAGATTAAAATAAAAGAGTAAAATATAAACAGACAGGATCAAGAAGGTACCGCAGAAAAAACAGGATAGCTTAGTAGTACTGTAAGCCAGGGTGAAAAAAAAAGTCTTAAGAGTAGCTTTAAAACTGCCCTATAGAGAGGGAGGCTATTTCAGAGTTTCAGACCAGCGGTAGCGAAGGTGTGATTACCACAATTAACTCTGGGAACTATGAGTAGCCCAAAGTCACATGAGCTCAAATTTCGAGAAGGGGACACGAAAGCAGTACATCAGTTAGATATTAAGAAGGTTATTGAGGGTTTGACAGACTTTAAAATCAATTTTTAAATTTTTTTTTAAGCAGGCTAGCAGCTGAATTCTGAACAATTTAGGACAAAAGCTGAAAAAAAAATGAAAATTAGATTAGATTTGATTAGATACAACTTTATTGTCATTGCACATAGTTACAAGGCAACGAAATGCATTTAGCATCTAACCAGAAGCGCAAAGTAGCACTGCAGAATAAACATCTGTACAGTTATAGAAATAGTGGATATAAAAAAGAGCTATTTATGAATATACAGAATATAAATAATTTTAGAGATGGTAATGTGCAGGAAAATCTGAGTGATTGTCCAGGATAAGCGTAAATTTACATATAATATATAGAAATATACAAAAATCTCTATGAATGTACAGCTTGATCGAATATACAGAAACTCTCTCTATATATAAATACACGCTATGAGAATTAGTATAAATGAATGAATTTGCAGCTGGATGAATATGCAGAGAGTTTACATATACCTATATAAATATATAGATTATTATTATACAGTCTATATACAGATTATACAGATGAATGCACAGAGGATGTACAGGGATATCTTACAACCCCCCCCCCCCCCCCCCCCCCCCCCCACCAAAAAAAATACAGTGAATTACAGTCATCAAGCTGTGAGTTTTATGAAGACAAAAAACACAGTTCTAGAGTTTTTTTCTGAGACGCTGTGTATTATATAAAGTCAGGAAGCCAAAGACTGAATGAGAGATGAAGAGAGAATTAGTTATTTTGCTGTAGAAGCCAAATGAAGCAGGTACATGGATTATATGTTATATACAAAAAAAGTGGAATAGTTTATGTTCCACTTATCTACATTTTGACCAGAAACAAACAGATTAACACAATTTGATGCCATGGTTGGTTGCATTGCTGAATTTTTCGTCAATTGGACTTTTCTCACAAATTTATAACCATATGGTAGTTAAAAATGTGGGTTTTTTTGGCCAGATCGAGAATTTTATACAATAGACAATCCGACTGGTGATCCAGATTGAATATTATGGTAGTTAAAATGCACATTGACCTAAATAAACTCTGAGGTTAATCCTACTTAAGCAAATTCATATCCAAATTGTCATTAAATATTTAAAAAGTTGCCATTTTGACCCGATTTGATCATTTTTGCTTATAAAAACATGACATTTTGCGCCACTTTATTTAACAGAATTAAATACACAACACAAAGGACAATGAGCGGCGGTTCAGAGGGGACGGATTCTCCTGAAGGTCAGAAAGGTTCCTGAATCGGCGCCTCCTCTTTGTTCCCCATCGACGTAACATTTACCTTTACCGCCAGTCAGCACGACTGAAAGAGCGCGGGAGGAAGGGTGTCATGTAATTTAGGGAATTGAGCCACCGCCTGTGAAAGCATGGCCAAGCATTTAATGACTGCTGAAAGCCCACCCCCTAAACTGATTAATTATTCAAATCTAATTACAGAAGCTCAGTTTCATTCAGGCTGAATATGAAGAGAGGAGACATGCAAATAAAACAGCCAGAGAAATAAAGAGAGGGGGGGGGGTTATTCCTCCCTTGTGAAACTATTCAAAATTTAATGACACTAATTGTCATGTGTGTGTGTTTCTGTGTGTGTGTCACAGGAGAAGACAAAGGAATTGGCACAGAAGCAAGCTCAGCAGTGGGTATCATTTTTCACCTTGTGTGAGTGTGTGTGTGTGTGTTTTTGTGTTTTTTATTGCCTTGTGTTTCTATTTAAACCTTCATTTAAACCTTCTCTCTGTATCCTATTATTTGCTTATTAACTTATGTTTACACTAATTGTGTGTGTGTGTGTGTGTGTGTGTTTGTGTTTGTGTTTGTGTGTGTGTGTGATCCTTTAGTCAGGATCCAGCCTCCCTGTCACTGCTTAGTATCTCTGACCTTGTGCCGGATCTTCAGGTCATTTTCTTTTGGATGGCAAACGCCATCGAGATCCTGTACTTCATTCAGCAGAAATCGCCTACGTACATGCAAAACATCGAAATGATGGATAGTAAAGGTACACACACACACACACACACAAATTACACAACCCAGATGACTTTCATCTGTCATTCAGTAGCTTTCTAAGAAATTAAAGAATCAATAATCAATAAAATCTATCAAACTCCATCAGTCCGAAATCTGTTTTTCTCTTACGGGATAATTATGTACTCTCACTCACTCACTCTCCCTCTCTCTCTTGCTCACTTACGCTCTCTCTCGTTCATTCTCTCTCTCTTTGTCTCTCTCTTTTTCTTTCTCTAACACACTCTTTCTCTCACTCACTTACTCACTCACTCACTCACTCACTCTCTCTCTCTCTCTTTTTCAGCCGGGTCTAAAGAGTCGCTCCTCTCAGCAACAATCTCGGCCAGTGAGGAGGTGATGAGTATTCTAGAGGAAGTGATCATGTACACGTTTCAGCAGTGTGTCTACTACATTACAAAGGTAAAAAAAAAAACAACGTAATGAAGGTTGCCAGGTTAATATCATTCCAAATTACCAAATTAAAGTTGTTCTTGCACCTAGTGGTCAAATGTAGTAACTACAACAAGATGTTATAGAGGCTTATTAGGGCAGGAATTATGCTCAGGGTAGAAGTGGTAACATGGTTGCCAGGCTTGTGGTTTTTTACACCAAATAGAGCTCTTTAAAATATAACGCACACAACAAGATCTTATTCAATAGCAATACGAATACATTTCTGCAAACAAAGCCATCTTTCTCATCATCCTTTCATTCTTTTCCTCCACTGTCTCATATTGTGTTCTGATTTGTCAGTCAGTGCGTCAGTGTCTTGTGTTTTTGTACGTTTTTTCCCCAGTCATTGTACGTGGTGTTGCCAGCCTTGCTGGACTGCGGCCCATTGGGAGGCCAGGCATCATCGGAGACATGCCGACGTGGGACCGGTGCCCGGACATGCGCCTGCAGTGTGTGTGTCATGCCCAAGGCTGTGCGTCAGACTCTGTGTGTTTTTCAGACCACAGCTGATCTCATGCAGCAGTATCAGGTCCATGCCGAGATCCAGAGCCAGATGTTCGCCTACCTGTTCTTCTTCACTAATGCCTCGCTCTTCAATCTTCTCATCGATAAAGGTGCAGGATATATGTATGGATGGGTGGATAGATAAATGGATGGAATGATGAATGGATGGATGAATGGATGGAAAGACAGATGGATAGCTGGATGGTTTTATGAATAGATGGGTGGATGGATGGATAGACGGATAGATAGGTAAATAGATGGATAGATGGATAGATTGTTAGAAGGTTTGATGGATAGATGATTGAATAAATTGGGAGGATTTATGGATGGATGGACAGATGGATAGATGGATAAATAGGTGGATGGATAGATAGATGGATGAACAGATAAATAGATAGGTGGGTGGATGGGTGGATAGATAAATTGATGGAATGATGAATAGATGGATGAAAAGACAGATGGATAGCTGAATGGTTTTATGAATAGATAAGTGGATGGACGGATAAATGGATAGACGAATAGATAGGTGAATAGATGGATGGATGGATGGATGGATGGATGGATAGATAGATTATTAGAAGGTGGATGAATAATTTATGGATGGATGGACAGATGGATAGATGGATAAATAGGTGGATGGATAGATAAATGGATGAACAGATAGATAGATGGATGGATGGATGGATAGATAGATGTATGAACAGATAAATAGATAGATGGGTGGATGGATAGATGGATGGATGGATGGATGGATGGATGGATTGCAGGACAGCCGGACAAATGGATGGGCAGATCAATGGATGGAGTCATATTAATTAGATGACAGAAAGATTGCAGCTTTTTTTTTTTGTTAATTTTGTATCTTACAGTACATCAGTTTCTCGCTAACGCTACCCACAAACACACACTGGTGCTTGCTAGGCCATATTCACTCTATCATATGTCTTCATTAAGCAGGAAGACAACAGCTGCTCCAGTGGTAATAAAAAAAGAGAGGGAACAAGAGCAATTGGGCAGGGACCATGAAGGTGAAAGGGACAGACAGGATCGAAACGGTGAAGTGGACATACGGGATGGAATGGAGACTGATGAGCTGCAGCGGGGGTTTAACATGACCCCTAGTGTCTGGTTCCTCAGCATGCTAAACTGATTTGAAAAAGAGTGGAGTTTTTGGGGAACTTATTTTTAAACAAACAGGCTGTGTCTGAAGTCACATTCACTCTCACTGATTCAAGCTTGTATATAGATCTGCGCTCGGGACGTGGACTCAGCAGAATATTTAATTGGACTGAGTCAAATACTGCACTGAGCTGATAACATGAGAAACGTGACAGTTTCAAAAATGTTGACACACAAAAGTCTCTGGCGTTCTGATGCTATGGTGGCAGATCTTCAGGAGGAAATGCCCTGATGATGAAATAGATCAGAAAATCATCTCAAAATGCAGGAATGTTAATGTGGATGGACCAAACCCGTAAACTACCACAACAGGTGTCATTCTTCTCATTTAAGAATCGGACCGTGAGATTTGTGGGGGTTTTTATGATTATTAAGAGGTTTTGGAGTAAGTGAGAGCAGACGTATTAGGGGATTGGGTTGGGACGGACAGAACTCAAGCCAGGAATGCACCCAAAGAACTTATGGGTAAAGCTTTGGCAGATAACCAGAATGATATTTCCCTGATCTATAAATTTTGATCTGTCCGGTTTCATTATGGTGGGTCAGGGAAGAGTGAAAGAGAGAAAGTGGAAGCCAGCGAAGTACAACAGGATTTATGTCTAGAACAAGAGTATGAAAATGCTAAAACCATGACTACAGTTAAGCTTGCTACCCTCTGCTTTTGGAGGATCTACATTAGATTAATATTCACCTCCTGGACCTGATAGTTTTGGACCAGGTTGTAGGACCATCCATCCATTCACCTATTTATCTGTTCATCCATCCATTTATTTATTCATTATCTATCTGATTATCCATCCATCCATCCATCCATCCATCCATCCATCCATCCATCCAGCCATGCCTTCCATCCATCCATCCATTCATCTGCTTGTTCGCCAAATTATTTATCCATTTATCCATCAAACCTTCCATCAGTCTTTCCTTCCATCTATTCACCTATCTATCTATCCACCCCTTCACCTATTTATCCGTCCATCCATTCATCTGTCCCTCCACGTATTTATCCATACAATCGTCCATTTATCCATCTGTCTTTATATTCGTCCATACATCCATCCATCTATCCATCCATCAGTACATTTATCCTTTCATCCATTCATCCATCCATTCATCCAACAGAATAAAGGTGTTGGACCAGGTTTGATGGTTCTAGATCAGGTTGGAGGAACTGGAAATAATTTAAAAAGCTTGACTAAACCCTTGACACTCAGATTGGTTGGTAAGGCAAAGAAGAACCCAATGTAAGATTGTAAAAAAAAAAAGGCAATTTGTGTAAATTTCCTACTAAAGAATTCCTCCACCAGATAGCGTGCTGTGTGGAATAACATCACTTATTTTCTATTTTAAAAGGGCAGCTGGGTGGCATGTGTGAGGGAATCATGAGGCCACTGGTTTTACAGACACCCATAATCCTCTTTAGGTCTTAATGTGTGTAAAGTGTGTAACAGACAGGTTGCCTAAATACTTATTATTACGGATATTTAGGGATTATTCTGTTGCTGTGCTCTGTGTTCAGGTGGACATTTTCCACTGTTTTTGTTATTCTGTGTGCGTGTGTAGGTCCCGTGAGAGGCTGGTTCCAGCGTTCCCAAGCTTTACAGATACAAGCATGCTTGCGGATGCTCCTCGACTGGGCGAAAGGTGCTGGACGGGCTCAGATCGCTCAGAAGTTTTTTGCCAAACTATGCAGCATGGTAACCATTCTCATCACTCCTGCGTCCCAGCTCTCGCAGGTCGGTAAAGTGTTATAAGTGCTTTAGCAATTTTATTACTCAGTTTTAGAAAAGCTTTTTTGTGCGTGTATATAGATGAGCTGGAAAGTTCTGCGAACAGAACATCCGTCTCTGAAACCCGTCCAGCTCCACAGAATCCTAACACAGTTCCAGGTGACTGGCGAGGTGGGTTCTGTTCCCATGTGGCAACCAAGCAGCGAAGATGAAGCTTACGTTTACAGAACAGGTAAAGTCAGTCGTTGGGTTCTTTTGCTTTGTTTTGATTTTTTGATGTAAGCCCACATAACATCACTTGTGAGCAAAATGTAAAAGACTGCCCCCTACTGACATGTAGAAAAGTTGATGAACTTACTTTTGACCAAAAGCAAAAAAAAAAAAAAAAAAAAAAAGAACACCAGGTGTATTTAAGGTGAAAAAATGATGAATGCAAATGTTGTATAAATGTTGATAAAGTAGAACAAAGGATACAAACCACTGTTTGTGTGTGTTACAGTGGATCTGTTGGAGAGCTATGACAACCACCCACCCATCGTGTTACCCAGCGCTGGCTTTAAGGTGGACCTGGAGAGCGAATGTGTGGATGACAGTATCTACAGACAGCTCCTGTATATCCGTCACTTTCTCTGGGGTCTCCGCACCAAGACCCATGGCAGCACAGACCGACAGGACCTTCAGGTGGGTTTTCTTCAAGTTTCAAAGCTTCAGTGTTTATATTAAACAGGAAGAAGAGTTTACTCATCAACCTCCTTTTAAAATCACCTTAAGGCATATTTTTATGACCTGGCTGTGATTAAAAACCCTTGTAAATAGTATTTTCCTGCAGTTTCCTAAACTTTATGTGTCATAAACCAGTTGCACATCACGTCCATTCCTCTCCCAGACTTTGACCGGGTTTTTGCTTTAAAGGAACCAAAAGAGAAAAAAAAATAGTTTATTACTAATTGATACGTCATCATTATTAAACAGATGCTTTAGGATGTCCGTATTTAAGTGACCGTCTCAAGCTGTGGGTTTTACTATATTTAATCATATTTATTTTCTGTTACACAATTATTAATAAAACTATTATCTTCACAGAAACCACTAGCACGTCTGATTAATGAGCCTACGCAAACCCGACAATAAGTATCAGTATTAAGCATGAAACATTCGGCTGTCGAACAGAGCCGATGCTGAAGTTATTTCTTTCTAGTCGGCTGTTTTTCGTGTCACAGACCAGTTAGACAGGAGACTGAGGAATCGGATTAAGGGATAAGCGCTGTAATGCACTGCCTGTCTGATAAAAGGATTGCAGGTAGCGTACGTGTGTGTACGTGTGTGTGTGTGTGTTCATCTCTTTGTCTGCAGTAGGGATAGCTCGATATCATAATTTTGGCTTCGGGACGATACCCAATTGGAAAACCTTGGTTTTAATACTAAATCCATATTATAGGTGACAAATAACCGACTTTAAACCATAAGTGAAATTAAAACTGTTTTATAATTGTCATTTCCATTTCCATTATCTAGCAGATGCTTTCCTCCAGAGCGACATACAAAAGTGCTTCGAGTCTCATAATTGAACAGAACAGCTTAATAGCTGCCAGAGTAAAACTGTTGAAAGGTGCAGCATAGATAATA
>VCAZ01000190.1:160000-242500 GCA_005784505.1 Bagarius yarrelli
TGTAAAAGGAATAACACATATCATGGTGGTAATATCGTGTGTATGTGTTAAGTTTGTGTGTGTGTGTTTTTTAACCTATGTGTCGGTCGGTCTCTCTTTGACTTTTGCTCCTCAGTGCGGTGGATCTGATCCGACTGGGTGGAGGACGTCTCCGCTTTCTCGTTGCTAAATCAGATCCTAAAGTGTCGGAGAAGATCAGTTCCTCGTCCTGCTGATAGAGAAAATGAAAGAGGTTCCAGGTTCGAATGCACGTTCTAAAACCTCCTCATGGTGCTGAGGATAAAGAGAAACAGCACATCAATCAGAACCCTGTCCTCGTCTCACATCACAGCCCCGTCATCACCCGGGACAATTTAACAACAACCAGACCATAAAACACGAGACTTCCTGTTTACAAACATCTCACAAAACAATAAGTTCCTTTCCTTCTCTTCTCTTCTCTTCTCTTCTCTTCTCTTCTCTTCTCTCTCCCTTTCTCTTCTCTTCTCTTCTCTTCTCTTCTCTTCTCTTCTCTTCTCTTTTTCTCTCTTCTTTTGTTTTCTCTTTTTTTTTTCTTTTCAGTTTCCCTGTTTTTCTCTTTTTTTTCTTCGCATCTCTTCTTTTTTTTCTGTTTAATCTCTTTTCTTCTGTTTTTCTCTTCTTCTTTCTTTCTTCTTTTTTTCTGTCTTTCTTTTCTTTATTCTTCTTTTCTCTTCTCTTTCCCTGTTTTCTCTTCTCTCTTTTTCTCATTCTCTTCTCTCCATTTTCTTTCTCTTTTTCTCTTCCATCTCTTCTTTCTCTTTTTTTCTCTTCTTATCTCTTTCCTTTTTCTTTTCTCCCTTCTCCTTTTTCTCTTCCTCTTTTCCCTCTTCCCTGATTTATTTTCCGGCTTTTCTTCTATCTTTTTTTGTTTCTTCTTTTCCTTCGCTTTTAATTCGCCCCCTCTTTCTCTTTCTTTCCCTGTTTTCATTTTTCTCTCTCCTTCCCTCTTCTTTTCTTTCTTCTTTCTCTTGTACTCTTCTTTTCCTCTTTTTCTTTTTCCTTTTCCCTCTTTATTTCTTTTTTATTCTCTATCTCTGCGCTTTTTTTACTCCTTTTTCGTTTCTTCTTCTTGCTGATTTAGTTCTATTCCTTTCTTTTTCTATGTTAGTGAGGTGATTTTTGTCCGATGATTCTGTTTCTCCTGCAGTCTAAAGCTCATCTCAGGGGGTTGTGTGATCAGTGCCACAGCGGCCTCGGGAGTTTTGCTGATGTTTGGTTGATTTATGAGCACTGAATTTACGCCTGTCTCACTGTACTCAGACGGAGTAACCGCTGCTCAGATACCTGATCTGTGTTTTACATTCACTCACATCACGCTTACGAAATGACTTCGACACCAAACATGTGTAATAGACAAACATGCAAAATACAGATAACACAAATGCTGGTATTATTTGGTATTAAGGTTTTGTTTGAATGATTGGGGAATAACAATGCACAATTTTTTAAATTATGCAATAATTATGAAAAACGTTCATTTTCCCACTTCATCTGTGTTTATTATCAGAACTAATTAATTGCATAAAGGCTTTTCTGATCTTAACTGGACTGGAAGATTTATAAATATGCATTAAAATATAGGACAAATGTCAAAAACACGACTTTTGCTTTTTAATAAACACTGGATAAGTGAATTAGTGTTTCACCGGTAGATGGCGCTGCAGGTCCAAAAAGTACTCCGAGATACAGAATACAGAAAGAACTTAATAAATCTTAAAACATTTCAAATCAAACAATTCATTAAAATAGTCAACTTAATTTTTTTATTTTAAACGTTTTTAAAGCAAAATACTCGTCAGTTTATATATTTTTTTCCCCACGAAATAAAAGTTGGTTCGTTCATATCTGTTTTTGCCTCCATTATGAGATGTTTTTATTGTTTGTACTGGTTTGATTTTATGTTTTTCAGCCTTTAATGAATGTTTTAATGTTTATTTCGCCGCAGAAGGAAAGAAAAGACTGATAAATACAGGAAATGGTGAGAGAACAGGAAGTCAGGAGTTTTACAGACACACAGGAGGAGATGCAGGTATGTGCTTTTAGGATCGATTAGGAAGGGCCTTTCCTGCATCTTCAGATGTTTGTTAATGTTTCTCAGCTCTCCGGAACTTATGATAGATAAAAGTCAGTCTTTATTAAACTGTGGTGCCACCAGAAAAGGTTCAATAGTGGTGGCTTAGTGGTCAAGATGTTGGACTGATATAACCAGACCATAAAACACCAGACTTCCTGTTTACAAACATCTCAAAAAACAATACGTTCTCTTCTCCTTCCATCTTTTCTCTTTTTTTTTTTTCCTTTTTTCTTCTCTTTTCTCTTCGCTTCTCTTCTCTTATTTTCAATAGTGGTGGCTTAGTGGTCAAGATGTTGGACTAATACCAGAAAGGCCGGGGTTCTTTTTCCAGCACCACCAAGCCACCACTGATGGGCCCCTGAGCAAGGCCCCTAACCCCCAAATGCTCAAACGTATAAAAGAGATAAATGTAAGTCACTCTGGATAAGAACGACTGCCAAATGCTGTGAATGTAATAGTGTACGTGAGGAGGCTACAGCAAAGATATTCTGAATTTACATCATGCTTTTAAATTATTATTACCCCCCCTGCAAAATCACACTAGGGGCCACAGAAGTTTTAATGGCTACCGCTTGTTGGCGCCCGTGTGAACATCTATAGAACTGTAATTAGGGTGGCCCGTGGAATAGGCGACACAGGTAGTTTCCCAGGGTCAAATGACTTGGGGGCGCCGCACGAGGGGTTTTTTTTGTCGAAAGTGCGCCCACTTATGACTATCGTGCGCTCCTACACCGATATATTAAGCAAAAATATTTTTGGCTTTCAACAAAATTTTAGTACTGATTTTCAACTAGAACAAAATAAAATTGATCCTGGTGTTTGTCAATGTCATGTTGGACTAATTTAAAGATGCACATCTGCATTAGGACGTCACCATAACACATTTATTATGCATGCATATGCAATTACCATATATATTAGTTATTATATTAAAAATCTGCATTTTCTGGATCAATCTGGCATCCATGACATTTTCCCCAAAGCACCGAACATGAGCCGTCCCCCTGATGAACTCGTTTCTAATCCTGTCCAACCTCGTCACTCACTCCCAAAGAAAACCTCAACATCTTCAGCTCTGCCAACTGTCTCATCCTCAGCCCAACTGTCTCTAAACCATACATCATAGCTGTCCTCAAACTGTCTACTGTCTCTAAACTATCCCTCACCACATCATAGCTGCTGGTCTCACCACTGTCTCTAAATCATACTTATAGCTGGTGTCATCACTATCTCTAAACTAACTCATAGCTTCACACTGTCTCTACTAAGCTGTCTCACCACTGTCTCTAAACCATACATCAAGCTGTCTCCGTCTCACCACTGTCTCTAACCATACATCATAGCTTCTCACTCTACCACTGTCCTCTCTAACTGTCTCTAAACCATACATCATAGCTGTCTCACCACTGTCTCTAAACCATACATCATAGCTGTCTCATCTCACCACTGTCTCTAAACCAACAATCATAGCTGTTTTCTCACCACGGTCCTCTAAATCACAGATCATGCTGTCTCATCACTATCTCTAAACTATACATCATAGCTGTCTCACCACTGTCTCTAAACCATACATCATAGCTGTCTCACCACTGTCTCTAAACCATACATCATAGCTTGTCTCACCAACTGTCTCTAAACCATACATCATAGCTGGTCTCACCACTGTCTCTAAACCATATATCATAGCTGTCTCACCACTGTCTCTAAATCATACATCATAGCTGGTCTCATCACTGTCTCTAAAACTATACATCATAGCTGTCTCATCACTGTCTCTAAACCATATACATCATAGCTCTCTCACCACTGTCTCTAAACCATACATCATAGCTGTCTCACCACCAACTGTCCTCTAACCATACATCATAGCTGGTCTCCCACCTGTCCTCTAAATCCATATATCATAGCTGTCTCACCAATGTCTCTAAATCATACATCAATAGCTGGTCTCATCACTGTCCTCTAAACCATATATCATAGAGCTGTCCTCACCACTGTCTCTAAACCATACATCATAGCTGTCTCACCACTGTACTCTAAACCATACATCATAGCTGTCTCACCACTGTCTCTAAATCCATACATCATAGCTTGTCTCAACTATCTATCACTGTCTCTAAAAAGTATACATGATAGCTGTCTCACACCACTCACTGTCTCTAAACCATACATCATAGCTGTCTCACCTCACTGTCTCAAACAATCATAAATCATACATCATAGCTGTCTCACCACTGTCCTCTGTCTCTAAATCATACAATCATAGCTGTCTCATCCACTGTCTCCTAAACCATACATCATAGCTGTCTCACCACTGTCTCTAAACCATACATCATCAGCTGTCTCACCACTGTCTCTAAATCTAATCATACATCATAGCTGTCTCAATCACTCTATCATAGTGTCTCTAAACTGTCTCTAACCATACATCATAGCTGGTCTCATCCACTATCTCTAAACCGTATATCTAGCTGTCTCACCACCGTCTCATATAAGCTGAATCATACATCATAGCTGGTCCTCCTCACCGTCTCTCAAAGTATACATGATAGCTGTCTCACCACTGACTCTAAACATACATCATAGCTGTCTGACCACTGTCTCTAAACCATACATCATAGCTGTCTCACCACTGTCTCTTAACCATACATCATAGCTGGTCTCACCACTGTCTCTATCACCAATATATCATGCTGTCTCACCACTGTCTCTAACCCCCTCTATCAAACATCATAGCTGGTCTCATCACTGTCTCTAAACCATACATCATAGCTGGTCTCACACACTGTCTCTAAACATACATCATAGCTGTCTCACCATGTCTCTAAATATACATCATAGCTGTCTCTCATCACGTGTCTCTAAACTATCTCATAGCTGGTCTCATCACTGTCTCTAAACTATACATCATACTTCTCTCCTCACCATCTCTCTAAACCATACATCATAGCTGTCTCACCACTGTCTCTAAACCATACATCATAGCTGTCTCACAACACTACTGTCTCTTAACCATACATCATAGCTGTCTCACCACTGTCTCTATCCTCTAATCACTGTCTCAATCAACATCATAGCTGGTCTCATCACTGTCTCTAAAAACCAGTATCATCATAGCTGGTCTCACTACTGTCTCTAAACCATACATCATAGCTGTCTCACCCACTGTCCCTAAACCCTATACATCATAGCTGTCTCACCACTGTCTCTAAATCATACATCATAGCTGGTCTCATCACTGTCCTCTAAAGTTTTCATAACAGAGCTGTCTCACCACTGTCTCTAAACCATACATAGCTGTCCTTCACCACTAGCTGTCTCACCACTGTCTCTAAATCATACATCATACTGTCTCATCACTGTCTCTAAACATCATCATGCTGGTCACTCACATCTAATCATCTGGTCTCATCACATCTCTAAACTATACATCATAGCTGTCTAACCACTGAACCATACATCATAGCTGTCTCACCACTAAACCATCATCTATAACTGTCTCAAACCTATAGCTGGCTCACCACTGTCTCTAATCATACATCATAGCTGTTCTCATCACTGTCCTCTAAACCATACATCATAGCTGGTCTCACCACTATCTCTAAAAAACCATATCTCATAGCTTCTCACCAACCCGTCTCTGAACCATACATCATAGCTGGTCTCCTCACCGTCTCTAAAGTATACATGATAGCTGTCTCACCACTGTCCTCTAAACCATACATCATAGCTGTCTGACCACCTGTCTCACGACACATACTCTCACCACTGTCATACATCATAGCTGCTCTCACCACTGTCACTGTCTCTAAACATAGCTGTCTAGCTGTCTCACCACTGTCTCTAAACGTCAAACATCAGCTGGTCCTATCACTGTCTCTAAGCATACATCATAGCTGTCTCACTACTGTCTCTAAACCATACATCATAGCTTGGTCTCACCACTGTCTCTAAACCACCCCTAATCATAGCTCTGTCTCACCACTGTCTCCTAAACCATACATCATAGCTGTCCCCCTCAACAACCTCACCACTGTCTCTAAACCATACATCATAGCTAGCTGTCTATCATCTCACCACTGTCTCTAAACCATACATCATAGCTGTGGTCTCACCACTGTCTCTAAACCATACATCATCATAGCTGTTCACACTGTCTCTTAATCACACACATCATAGCTGGTCTCATCACTACTGTCTCTCTCTAACCATCATCATAGCTGTCTCACCACTGTCTCTGTCTCTAAACCATACTCATAGCTGTCTCACCTCACCACTGTCTCTAACCATACATCATAGCTGTCTCACCACTGTCCTCTAAATCCATACATCAATAGCTGTCCCACCACTGGTCTCTAACCATACACATCATAGCTTGTCCTCAACCACTGTCTCTCAAATCATCATATCTATAGCTGGTCTCACCACTGTCTCTAAATACCATACATCATAGCTGTCTCACCACTGTCTCTAAACTATACATCATAGCTGGTCTCTCATCCACTGTCTCTAAACCATACATCATAGCTGTCTCACCACTGTCTCTAAACCATACATAGCCTCAGCTGTCTCTATCACCACTGTCCTCTAAACATCATAACATCATAGCTGTCTCACCACTGTCTCTAAATCATACATCATAGCTGGTCTCACCACTGTCTCTAAACCATACATCATAAGCTGTCTCACCAATCTGTCTCTGTCTAAATCCATAATCATAGCTGTCCTCAAGCTGTCTCAAACCCATCTGTGTCACCATCTAAACCATACATCATAGCTGTCTCACACCACTGTCTCTAAATCCATACATCATAGCTGGTCTATCATCACTGCTCTCTAAGTCTCTAACCTACATCAATACGTAGCTGTCTCACCACTGTCTCTAAACCATACATCATAGCTGGTCTCACCACTGTCTCTAAATATACATCTAGCTGTCTCACCACTGTCCTCTAAATCATCATGCGGTCCATAGACTGGTCTCATCACACTGTCTCTAAAGTATACATCATAGCTGTCTCATCACACTGTCTCTAAACCATACATCATAGCTGTCCTCACCACTGGTCTCTAAACCATACATCATAGCTGTCTCCTCATCATACTGTCTCTCTCCTAAACCATACTCATAGCTGTCTCACCACACAGTGCTGTCTCTAAACCATACATCATAGCTGTCTCACCACTGTCTCTAACTAAATCATATAGTCATCAGCTGTCTCACCACTGTCTCTGTCTCTAAACATACTGTCTCATCATAGCTGGTCTCATCACCATGTCTCTAAACCATACATCATAGCTGGTCTCCACTCTCTAAACAATACACATGCTCCTCACCTGTCTCTACCACCATCTAAACCATACATCATAGCTGGTCTCACCACTGTCTCTAAACCATACATCATAGCTGTCTCACCACTGTCTCTTAGGTCTAAACCATACATCATAGCTGTCTCACACCCACTGTCTCTAAACCATACATCATAGCTGTCTCACCACTGTCTCTAAACCATACACATCCATAGCTGGTCTCACCACTGTCTCTAAATCATACACATCATAGCTGTCTCACCACTGTCTCTAAAACCATACATCATAGCTGTCTCACCACTGTCTCTAAATCATACATCATAGCATCATAGCTGTCTCACCACTGTCTCTAAACCATACATCATAGCTGCGTCTCACCAACTGTCTCTAAACCATACATCATAGCTGTCTCATACATCATAGCTGTCTCCACCACTGTCTCTAAACCATACATCATAGCTGTCTCTCACCACTGTCTCACCATAAACCATACATCATAGCTGTCTCAACCACTGTCTCTAAACCATACATCATCATCAGCTGTCTCTCACAAAACATACCACTGTCCTCTAAACCATACTCATAGCTGTCTCACCACTGTCTCTAACCATAAACTGTCATACATCATAGCTGTCTCACCACGTCTCTAAACCATACATCATAGCTGGTCTCATCACTGTCTCTAAACCATACATCATAGCTGGTCTCACCACTGTCTCTAAACCATACACATCATAGCTGTTCTCTAAACATATTCACTGTCTTCTAAACCATACATCATAGCTGTTCTCACCACTGTCTCTAAAACCATACATCATAGCTGGTCTCAAACCACTGTCTCTAAACATACATACTGTCTAACATCATAGCTGGTTCTCACCACTGTCTCTAAACTATACATCATAACACTGTCTAAACTAACCATCAAGCTGTCTCACCACTGTCTCTAAACCTATACATCATAGCTGTCTCACCACTGTCTCTCTCAAACCATACATCATAGCTTCTCAGTCTCCACCACTGTCTCTAAATCATACATCATATATAAATGCTGTCTCACCACTGTCTTAAACTAAATCCTACACCATACATCATAGCTGTCTCACCCACTGTCTCTAAATCCATACATCATAGCTGTCTCAACTCACCACTGTCTCTAAACCATACATCATAGCTGTCTCTAAAACAACCACTGTCTCACCACTGTCTCTAAACCAATACATCATAAACCATACATCATAGCTGTCTCACCACTGTCTCTCTAACCATACATGCTCAACTAGCTGTCTCACCACTGTCTCCACTTCTAAATCCATACATCATAGCTGTCTCACCACTGTCTCTCTAAATCATACATCATAGCTGGTCTCACCACTGTCTCTAATCCATACATCATAGCATGGTCTCACTCACTCTGTCTCTCTAAACCATACATCATGTCGCTCAGAGCTCTCTCACCACTGTCTCTAAACAACATACACATCATAGCTGTCTCTTCATTCTTCACTGTCTCTAAACCATACATCATAGCTGGTCTCACTGTCTCAACTGTCTCTAAAACCATACATCATAGCTGTCCTCACACACGTGTCTCTAACCATACATACATCTAGCTGTCTCACCACTGTCTCTAAATATACCATAACATCATAGCTGTCTCACCACTGTCTAGCTAAATCATACACCATAGCTGTCTCTCACCACTGTCTCTAACCATACATCATAGCTGGTCTCACACTGTCTCTAAACCATACATCATAGCTGTCTCAGATCACCACTGTCCTCTAAACCATACATCATAGCTGTCTCACCACTGTCTCTAAAATACATCAAGCCATACAATCATAGCTGTCTCACCACTGTCTCTAAACCATACATCATAGCTGGTCTCACCACTGTCTCTAAATCATACATCATAGCTGTCTCACACGTCCTAAGCTCTGTCCAACCATCTCAACCACTGTCTCATAAACTATACATCATAGCTGTCTCACCACTGTCTCTAAACCATACATCATAGCTGCTTAACCACTCATAGTCTTCCAACCACTGTCTCTAAACCATACATCATAGCTGTCTCACCACTGTCTCTTAAACCATACCATCATAGCGTCTCACCACTGTCTCAAATCATACATCATAGCTGTCTCTACTGTCTCACCAATGCTCTACACTCATAGTGTCTCTCCACTGTCTCTAAATCATACATCATAGCTGGTCTCACACACTGTCTCAAAACCATACTCAATAGCTGTCTCTCTCACCACTGTCTCTAAACCATACACATCATAGGCTGTTCTCTTCACTGTCTCTAAAAAAAAAAAAAAAAACCATACATCATTCTGGTCTCATCACACTGTCTCAACCATACATCATAGCTGTCTCACCACTGTCTCTAAATAAAATGTACATACATCATAGCTGTCTTTAACATCCACTGTTCACCACTGTCTCTAAACCATACATCATAGCTGTCCCTCACCACTGACTCTAAATCATACATCATAGCTGGTCTCATCACTGTCTCTAAACTATACATCATAGCTGTCTCAACCCTGTCTCTAAACCATACATGCTCACCACGTCAAATCATCTCATAGCTGCTGTCTCACCACTGTCTCTAAACCATACATCCTAGCTGTCTCTACCCTGTCTCTAAACTAAATACTGTTAGCAAACATAGATCTAGCTGGTCTCACCACTGTCTCTAAACCATACATCATAAAGCTGTCTCCACCACCGTCTCTGAATCTACATCATAGCTGTCTCATCACCGTCTCTAAGTTATACATGCTTCTCATAGCTGTCCACTCATCACACTGTCTCTAACCATACATCATAGCTGTCTCACCACTGTCCTCTAAACCATACATCATAGCTGTCTCACCACTGTCTCTAACCATACATCATAGCTGTCTCACCACTGTCTATAAACCATACATCATGCTGTCCTCACCGTCTCTAAATCATACATCATAGCTGGTCGCTCACTCATGTCTCTAAAGCTAACATCATAGGCTGTCTCACCACTGTCCTCTACCTTCTAAGCCTCACCACTGTCTCTAAACCATACATCAAGCTGTCGCTCACCACTGCTCTAAACCATACATCATAGCTTGGCTCACCCACGTCTATAACCAACATCATAGCTGTCTCACCACACCACTGTCTCTAAACTATACTGTCAATAGTCTGCCATACATCATAGCTTCACCACTGTCTCTAAACCATCACATCATAGAGCTGTCTCACCACGGTCTCTAAACCCATAAAAAATACAAAAAAAAGATAGCTGTCTCCACTACTGTCTCTAAATCATAATCATAGCTTGTCATCACCACTGTCTCTAAACCATACATAAAGATACTGTCTCACCACTCATAGTCTCATAAACCAATATCAATCATGCTGTTCTCCACTGTCTCTAATCAAACATCATAGCTGGTCTCAATCACTGTCTCTAAACCATACATCATAGCTGTCTCACTACTGTTCCTAAACCATACATCATAGCTGTCTCACCCACTGTCTCTAAACCATACATCATAGCTGTCCTCATTACATAAACCATACATCATATCTGTCTCACCACTTCTATTATAATCATAGCTGGTCTCATCACTGTCTCTAAAGTATACATGATAGCTGTCTCACCACTGTCTCTAAACCATACATCATAGCTGTCTCACCACTGTCTCTAAACCATACATCATAGCTGTCTCACCACTGTCTGTAAACCATACATCATAGCTGTCTCACCACTGTCTCTAAACCATACATCATAGCTGGTCTCACCACTGTCTCTAAACCATATATCATACCAGTCTCACCACCGTCTCTGAATCATACATCATAGCTGGTCTCATCACCGTCTCTAATGTATACATGATAGCTGTCTCACCACTGTCTCTAAACCATACATGATAGCTGTCTCACCACTGTCTCTAAACCATACATCATAGCTGGTGTCATCACTGTCTCTAAACTATACATCATAGCTGTCTCAACTCAAACCACTGTCTCTAAACTAAACATCATAGCTGGTCTCACCACTGTCTCTAAACTAAACATCATAGCTGTCTCACCACTGTCCTAAACATCATAGTGTCTCCACACCATACATCATAGCTGTCTCACCACTGTCTTGTGCACTTTCCCCTTAAATCTAGCTGATATAATTTATATATATATATAATATATATATTTATATATATATATAAATATATATGATTAGTTATTAGTTTTATTTTAAACTTATTTATTGAGTTTGATTATTATACATTTATAAAATTAACCATTTTGATTATAAAAATGAACACGAACCGTTTTGTCCACCAGGGGGCAGTCTTGCTATAGAAATGCTCTGCATGAGCTGTGTATGGTGTTAAATTGATCTTTTTTTGCGCACTCAGCAAAGTCACTGCAACAGATCGAGTGATTTATTTGAGTGTTTCTTTACTATAAACAATAACTCAGAATATGGGCAGGATATGGAAAGTGTTAAGACCGACACACAATAAAAAGCTCTTCTTTAAGCCAGATTTAAAAACAAAAAACTAAGAATGAAATTTTGAGTTGTTTAAGTTGATTCTATTAAAGATATTTTCATAAAGCTCTCGAACACACAGGTGTGAGGTGAGAGTGCGCTCCTGGCAGCATGGCTACCGTGGCTACTGGCTGACAGGTGGAAGATTAACTTTGTTAGGCGCGGAGTCGTCCGTGCGCAACAAATTAAATTAATGGAACAAATTTCCCCTCTAATTAAGATAAAAATTCGTGTCAGCTATAACCTTGCTAAGCGCTAATTATGTACAAATGATTTATCATCTGTTTCAGCCGGAATATTAATCTTCGCCTCTTCTCCTGGTGTTAAGAGATGAGGCTTGATTAACACTGACAGTTTTTGGTGGAGGGAAGAGCGCAGCGCACAGCCCGGCGGTAGAGGATTGTCTCCTTAGTTCAAGCCTCACTCAATTAGCAGCTAGCGCATGTGCAGGCAAGCAGAACCTTTCTGCAGTGACTAAATACCCCAGCTTTCACACAGAGGCACGTTACAAAATTGTTGCTGTTGTCGGCAGTGAGGCTTTCACACCCAGACACCATGAGGAAAGCTGAATAAAAGATATTACTATGGATGTCACAAGCTACAAAATGGTTGTGTTACAAAAATAGGACTTCATAAAAGTCTGCTAATTGTTAAGGCTTGTTACTATAGAAACATATCAGGGACGGACTGATATAATCCTTGCCAACAGGAACTACCGTGGCACTGTAACACCTTCTGACCAATCAGAATTCAACCACGCCAACTGGAATAAAATAGCTTCCGAAGACTGGACATTTACACTAGATTAAATACTGTGACCTCGATGTTCCCATCAAGAAGAATGGCTGCGTTCTGAGGGCCTCATGGAACACCAGCACCTCCTGAACCTTTCCTGGAATCGAATTTTTGTTACATTTACCCAAGTGTGAAAACTGTTTTCGAGCCAGCGAAAAAAATTCCTGCTCTTTTTTGAGCAGGATCCCCTGGGGCTTACACATAGTGTAGAAGGTCCTAGAGAAAGCGAATGAGGGTTAAGGGCCTTGCCAAGGACTCAGCAGTGGCAGCTTGATGGTACTGGGAATTGAACCCATGAGCTACCACTTTTCTCCCAAACATTCAAAAGCCAAGCATTCACCATGCTCTGTTTAACAAGAACGTGGATGAAGCTAGTGCCTTGAATTTTACAGCCCATCAAAGGATTGATAAATCAATTTACGGTTACGGTCCCCATCTCTAACCAAGCTACATATCCAGCCGTGTATTTTATACCTTTATTTCGCTCTGGAGAACATCACGCCTGTCTGTGTGTGATGTTAGCAAAGAAATCTTTAACCTGTAAATGCTAAGAACAGGTTCAGTGCTTTTCAGCTTACTTTCTCTTGAAATACCTCCGTTTTTCCGCCAGCAACCGTTTCATGAAGCAGGATCTTCAAACATTGGTGCTCATTCCCAAGTGGGAGGGGGTTGACGTGATGATCAGGCAGTGCCAAGGCCTGCTAATGGCGGCTCAGTTTGAGGCAGAAGGAGATTTATTCACGGCTGCTGACATTCGCTCTATATACCGCTGATAACAGCGGAGACCCTGGATACTGCGCTCAGCAGTGGATGATGAATGGAGTGCCGAGCTGTAATTACTTATCGTTTCAGCCTTTTCTTCTCTTTCCCTCATCTCTCCTCCTCCTCCTCTTCTTCTCTACAGCGGAAGCACAGTTTTTGCCCTCTTTCTTTTTTCTCCCTCACCAGCTCTCTTAGTAGTAGGACATTGGGAATGCGCGATTACAGCCCATTGTTTTAAGGCACAAATTAATTCATGGAGGTCCAGTGCAAATGCTGGTGTATCAGACATATTGAGTTATAGGCATGGGTCATTGTTGAGAACCAGAAGAAAAAAAACATAACATTTCCTGGTGAGCCCTTGATTTTTTTATTTGTCCCCCAATGCAGTCCACTTTGGCTGGAATTCTGAGTACATGGAAATCTTACTGCAAATTGCTGGCATTCCTCCAAATCTGTTCATGAGCAGTGTTTTTGGCCGGTCTGAATGTTTCTTCTAATGTTGAGAACGTTGAAGGGCTATTGGCATCTTCAAGCAAGAAGCGTCCAATAAAGAATACAACAATTTTCAGAAAAACTTGGAGTTATATTCCAGTCCTACGTATCTGATATTGACCATATTCCTAAAAAGTCATTGTAACCTTTTCTTTACGGTAAACAAGACGACTCCAATCAGAGGACTTTAAGGTCTTATCATTAATGGCGCCAAATTGACATGGGGGATTGATCGAATTCAGAGTTAATAAGATCATCTTTATGTCAAGTTCAAGACAGACATAAGTCAAGAATCCAAACACAACCACAAGTTTAGTTTATTGCCGGAATTCCTGTTCCTACAGACTTCATAGCAAAAAATAATAATACTTAATAATCTCATCGTGTTTTATGTTCTGTCCAGACTCGGTCCTGGAGGTTGGTGTCCTGCAGAGTTTAGCTCCAACTTGTCTTAACACATCTACCTTTAGGTTTTAACCTAGCAACACCTCGATTAGTTGGTTCAGGTGTGTTTGATTAGGGTTGGGGCTAAACTCTGCAGGACACCCCGACCCTCCAGGACCGGGATTGGAAAACCCTGATGTAATGGATCTGACTAAAAGGCATAGACAACCCAAGTTTCTAACATTTCTTAAGTTCCAAGTTCCTGTTTGTTTTCCAGTTATTCCATCTTAGGTGGGGAGGATCAAGTATATCGGTATCTTCCAGTTTGTGACACCTGAGCCAGGTAATCAGGAGTGGGTAGGGCAGGGATACAGGACAAAAGAGTTTCAAAAACTTTAGTTGCCAACTCTTGCTAGCCATTAATCTACATTCTGATTTCTGATTGGCTCATTGTCAGGAAGTGTTAAAATTATAAATAGACTCAAAGATACACAAAGATTTCTTTAAAAATTCTTGTTATTTTGATTTCTTTATAGCTGCTATAACTTACTATAATGTTACTATGAACAGATAAAAAGTCTGATTTTTAATTAATTAACGCTTGGCAACGTCCGCTTTATACATTACAGTGTACATTGTTTAATGCCCACCACTGTGTTATAGAACACGCCAGTTATTGGTATGGGATCGTCTGAGTGTGACTACACTACAGTGAGGGCACACACACACACACACACACACACACACGATCAGGAGGGCGACTCTTCTCCTGCCGAGAGTGAATAAATCCATTTTTAATGACAGTTGCTTGTACTAATAATCCTCCCTACAGCAGGTAGACTACAGCATATGGGACGATGAGGACAAGCTCTCCAGTACTGAGCATGTGTGTGTGTGTGTGTGTGTGTGTGTGTGTGTGTGTGTGTGTGTGTGTGGGCCAAGGTCCAGCACCTGCCATGTATGCTGTCCTTCAGGCTGAATAGCAGTAAGAAAAATGCACACACACATGCCAGCATTGTGCTGCCTTTTACGTTTAATTAAGCACCAGATTTGGCATCTGATTGGTCAGGTGTAATTTTACAGCGGCTCACGGTTACAGATCACAGCCTTATAATTAATACACCAAATCATTTCTATAGCAACCGCTTATAACATAAACTTGTGCTGCTTTCTAACAAAGTAAGTGTGTAATCATCGTAAGAAGACTTAAACATTTAGGGAAGGAGTCACCAGTGTCAGTGCAGAGGGAAGAAGAAGAAAAAACAAAAAACAGAAATAATACAAAGTAAGTGGGAATATTTAACGCTCTTAGAAATAAGAATAATAACAAACGTCGGATGATTAAATGCAAGTGACCCCCCCACACACACACACCCATACAAAGATATTTCTTAAAAGTAAAATTTCTCACTAAAATTCTGTATTACGCATATTCTTAAAATATTTTTGCCTTTTTCATTCGAAATGTTTAATTTTTTTTTTTTTTTTCAAATTAATAATAATTTTGTATTTTTTTTATATTGTTACTTTCTTTTTTAACACATGCAAACAAACAATTTATTTTTTTTTATATTATTTTTTACAAAAATGCTTATATGAAATATGTTAGAAGAAAATAACAAAAATTAAAAACAATAATAAAAAATTCATTATTCGGGAATAACCCTAAACACCCCCCCCCCCCCCCCCCCAACAAAAAAACACACACATCCACCAGCAACACCCCAACAATGAAAAAAGAAAAGTAGGAAAGAAAGAAAGAAAAGAGGTTTATTACTGATAATAATCATTTCTATAGGTTCGGTTTATCCTATAAATGTATAATGGCGGGTTTTGCATGGCGGGTGTGAGACTTGGCCTCAGAGTAAGTTTGTCCTCATTCAAAAGAATTTTCACACTTCACTACACTCCAAATCTCTATAGATAAACTACAGCCTGCTGCTCATTGTTCACTCTCTCTCTTTCTGTCTGTCTCTCACTCTCTAACTCTCTCCCTCTGTCTGTCTCTCTCTCTAACTCTCTCACACTCTCTCTTTATGTCTCTCTCTTTCTCTCACTCTCTCTCCCTTTTTCTCAAGATTCAAAATTCTCTCTTTCTCTCTGTCTGTCTCTCTCTCTCTCTCTCTCCCTAACCCTAACCCTCTACCTCTTTGTCTATCTCTCTCTTTTATCTCTCTTACTTTCTCTTTATGTCAAAGTCAAAAAAGGTTTTATTGGCATGACCATATTTACAGTTACAGTTTTACCAAAGCACAAAAAAACAAATAAACAAATTAAAGACAAAAATATACAGAAAAAAAGACAGTAATGAAATAAATAGAGGTATATGGGACAAACAGGGCTGTGTGTGTGTGTGTGTCTGTGTGTGTGTGTGTGTGTGTGTGTATACTGACTGTCCCTCAGTGTGTGGTGTAGTTTGTAGTTTGTGGGGCAGTTTGTGAGTGTGGGGTAGGTTTATGTCTCCCTCTCTCTCTAACTCTCTCTCTCTCTCTCTCTTTGAAGGATGCTGGAGATGAAATGGAAGAAGAACTCGACACGGTCCAGTTTAATGGAGTGACAAAATGAATCACGGCTCCTGCAGGTATCCATCAGCGCAAACAAAAAGGTGACCAGGAATGATTTGTGAAGCAGTATATATCGATTACTCGTGTAGTACAAGTGTCGGCTTTAACGCGCACTCCACGCCAAAAAGAGCGGGGGGGGGGCTGTTGGGGTTCGGACAGCTGCAGCACTAACCCTCATCTGATGGATTTTAATGGTGAAATATCGATTTCTGTCTGGCCAAGGTAACCAGCACGGGCCAGAGTCATTTCTGTAAAACCGGACATCCAGTTAGAGGGTCACAATCAATCATTCTGCCAAGGGGTGGGGGGATATAGGGAGAGACAGAGAGAGAGAGAGAGAGAGAGAGAGAGAGAGAGACAGAGAGAGAGAGGTAGAGAGTGAGACAAAGAGAAAGATAGAGTTAGAGAGAGAGCGATTTAGAGAAAAAGGGAGACAGAGAAAGAGATAAAGTTAGAGAGAGAGAGACAGACAAAAGAGAAAGAGAGACAGAGCTGCAAAGTGAGACAGAGAAAGAAAGACAGAGAGAGAGAGAGAGAGAGAGAGAGAGAGAGAGAGAGAGAGATTTGTTTCTTTGTGCTTTGGAAAAACTGTAACTGTATATATGGCCATGCTAATAAAGAGAGAGAGAGAGAGAGAGAGAGGAGAGAGAGGGAGGGGAAGAGAGATGGACAGAGAGAGAGAGACAGAAGATGAGAGAGGAGAGAGAGAGAGAGAGAGAGAGAGAGAGAGAGAGAGAGAGACAGACAGACAGAGAGAGGTGAGAGCAGAAGTAAAAGGGAGAGAGAGAGAGAGAGCAGAGCGGTTTTAGTAGAGTGAGACAGAGAAAGAGTGTGTGTGTGTGTGAGAGAGAGAGAGAGAGAGAGAGAGAGTGAGAGTGGCAGAGAGACAGATTCAAAATCTTTTTCTTCACTTTGAGAGAAAGCCCAATTCCCTCCTCATGGAATCTCGCAGTGCTTCATGAAAGGAAAGAGGTCGGTTTATTGAGTGGAGAGACGCGAGCAAATTACACGTGACGTGTGAGAAAGGTGGAGAGAGAGAGAGAGAGAGAGAGAGAGAGAGAGAAGCGACTGTGTTTTATTTAAACATCCTTCGGGAGACTGGAGGCTCAGGTAATCTGTTGTGTTACAACTCAGTGCTCCTCGGTTCCCCTCCGTCCGCCGCCACAGACTAATAGGAAGCCATCAATCACAATAAGCTTCCAATTTCGGCCGGTGTCTCCACGCACGCGCTCATCTGCTGTTGAACGCGCTCTAATAACGCTGATAAGACACTCGTACAGCAGGAGTTACTGTAGAGGCGCGTGGCGAGGACACGCCACAGCACCACCGCACCGAACTCACCTGATACACACCTGATCTGAACGATCTCCTGATGCCTCATTATTTCCCGTCAGCAGACGAGACGAGACGAGACGAGAGGAACTTAACGCCAAGTCACCGGAGTTTCAAAGAACAAACATGCCGAGGTTCAAATATCCGACATTTCTAATAGATTTCTTACCTGAACGCGCCAATAGAAATGTAAAAGCTTTAAAAACAATTTCAGTGTCTATTGGCGGTGTTTAGGGAGGAAATCTATTAGAAATGTCTGATATTTAATTTAATGGTTTAGTTATTTTGGTAAAACTAAAGTTAAAAATGTAAGTGATACTAAAAAGGTTTTCAAACAAGAATCAATAAATAATAATAATATAATAATAAAATAATAGTGTTTATAAAAAATGTTTATAATTGAAATAATATTAATAATGATGATGATAATAGTAATAATGAAAATAAAAAACCCGTAACTAATTTTTATAATAACGCCGCTCTATTTTAAAAACTATCAATAAAATTATAATGTGAATAATTAAATATTATGTTAAATTGAAGTTTTTGAATTGTTTAGCAAATATAATATCAAAAACGTTTATAAAAATCATTTAAAATTATTCTAAAAAAAGAAATTTGTTTAATTCCCAAAGATATTTCGAAACTTTGTACAAGATTTTAATAGTTTCCCTAAAGCCTTTAATGACCACACACAAAACTTTACCTTCGGAAAAAATTTCTAAAATGTTTAAAAAAAACCACACAAATAAATAAAAAATTAAAGCAGCCAATAAAACTTGTTAAATACAGCACATACTTTTCAACATTATTAGAATAATTTTCTTGGTTGTTTTTTTTTTCCTTAAATGGAGTTTGAGTTATGAAGATGCACTGAAATCACTGGATTTGGTGTTTTGGTTTTATTTAAAGAAAAAAAATGTTGACAGGCCGAAAAGAAAAGAACAGACCAGGGTGAAAAGCAAAATAAGAGAAAGAGAAGACAGGAGAGAGAGAGAGAGAGAGAGAGAGAGAGAGAGAGAGAGGAGAGAGAGAGAGAGAGAGAGAGAGAGAGAGAGAGAGAGAGAGAGAGAGAGATGAGCGCATAGATGATGGAGTCAGGAGATGACCTTGGAAGATAAGCTTGTTGTTGATTATCTCGCTTTACTTGATGGTTTGAAGACGAGTGTTGAAGACCGGGGGGGGGGGGGGGGGGGGGGGGGGGGGGGGGGGGGTGGGGGATTGGGGGGGGGGGGGGGGGGAGTTGGGGGGAGGGAGTAACGTGAGTGAGAAAAAAATGGCGAGAGAAAGAGAGATGAAAAGAGGCAAAAAAAGAGAGAGAGAGGAAAAATATAAGAGAGAGAGAGAGAGAGAGAGAGAGAGAGTTGGTGTGTATTAGCATGTCATGGCCGCACTCAGCTGCTCTTGGCTCGGTGCTAAACTCGGTCCGAGGCGCTGGACGCTGCGATAAATGTGCAGTAAGTGAGTTTGTGGCGCTGTAATGAACACGCCATGTCTGGAGGCCGACACACTCACAGCGCACTAATTACTGTTCTTTATCAACCTGATCCGCGCCACACCGCAAGAAAAGCAGCCCGGCTTTCTCCCTCTTCTGTTCTTCTACGCATAATTACCCCGTGTCCTGTTTAACCACAAACAACAAAATCTGTAGCCTTTAGGGTGTTAATTACGGCCTACTTTTATTCTCACCCAGTCTTTAGCAGCCCGCTGAGAGCTTCCAACAAACATCACTTCAACGAACAAACACAGCAGCACAAAGACAAAGAGACAAAAACAGCTGCTTACTGAACGGCGGGACACAAAAAAAGGGTTTTACTCTGTTTTCGGGCGAAATTACATCTGTCAAATTTTCTGAAATAAAAAAAAAATATTTAAAAAGGAAAAAAAAATAAACATGTAAATGTGAAATTCGCTTTAAATACTTTAGAAAAATGAATAAATTAATATATTCAAAATACAACAGTGGGTTAGACATTTGATATATAAGTCTTGTAAAACAATTTATTTTATTTTTTCATTTTTATCATTTTTATTTTTATTTTAATTCGTTTATTTTATATAAACAATCACTAAATGAAATGTATAAATAGAAAATGAAATAAAAATAGAATTAACTGATACATTAATAAGACCTGTAAAAATATAGCTACAACAAATTTTAAAAACGAGAAAATAAATATTGTTTTAAAAATATTCTACAATTTTAAAATTCTTCACTTATTAATGAAACATAAAATTATTCACACAATTATTAACCTGCTGAAAACTTTTTTTTTTTTTTTTTTTTAAATTCTCTTGACTCGGAATAAATATTCCTCCTCCTACACGTACAATCACCAGCAGGCGGCGCTAAATAACCTGAAGTGCAAGAGTTTGAAGTATTTTAGCTTCAGTTAAACGAAAACAAAAAACAAACGTAAATAAATGACAAAAATAAAAACAAAAGAAAATTTATAATAATAATAAAATAATAAGAAGAATAATAAGAATAATTATTATTCTTCTTATTATTGTTATTGTTATTTTCATTAGTAGTGTGTGCTGACAGTGTGGACCGCATCTGTAACACTTCCTGTCCCTCGCAAGCCGCGGCTCTTAAGAAATGCGTAAGAAATTCCTTCAGATGTTTGCTTCAGCTTCCTGGATAGTCACATGACCCGTGGAAAACGTCACATTCCTTTAAATTTGTATCTTAAAAATATATAAAAAGATTTCTTACAGAATGGAAACGTACACAGTTAATGTTAATAAATAAATAAATCCTGATCCTCATCCTGGCAGAAAACATTACAAAAAAATATCAAAAATGAGCTAAAAACAAAACAATCAGTTTAATTTCACCTTAAGAAATAGTTGTAAATAATTTCTCTTTAGAAGATGCGATAAAAAAGCAAACATTTCTGAATTATTTATTGGAAGAAAAGTTTCTGGTTTTTTTCCTGTTCTGTCCGTTTTTTGACCGCAGTCACGATTTTCTCTAAAAAAAAATATTTATTTATTTAGTTATTATTTTTTTTCCATTTCCAACCGTAACAAACTTTCTACAAATTTTTGTAGGAAATCGTATATTTAATACATCATATAAACTGCTTTACAAATAATCCAGCTGTAAATCATTTTTAAAAATTGGAATCATGTCGATGTTTCTAAATAACAAATAATTATGTAAACCTGTCTGACAAAATTATCAACAACTATAAAATATCTCGAAATGAAATCACAGATCAGATTACACACACACATTTAAAATCCGGGGTCTATAAAATAAGGGTTAGGGTTTCGTGGGAGTGACTGATTAACTGCAGGTCCAAAGTTTAGGAGACCCCCAATAACAGACCACCACTGAAACCCCTCGCCGTCTGTTCGCTTCTCAGAGAAACATCCTCAGTGACCGTCAGCTTCTCCTCACTATCTCCACATCCTAAAGAACAGATATTCATTTTAATTAAATATATAAAAACACCAAATTATTTTTTTAAAAATTTCAACGTTCCAGGAAAAAAAAAAACAAGGTTTTTGCAGGGTCAGAAATGTAAGACTGTAAGAGTGTAAGACTGAAAGACTGTAAGAGTGTAAGACTGTAAACTGTAAACTGTAAGAGTGTAAGAGTGTAAGATTGTACGAGTGTAAGACTGTACGAGTGTAGCAGTGTAAGACTATAAGATTGTAAGACTGTAAGACTGAAAGACAGTAAGACCGTAAGACTGTAGGACTGTAAGAGTGTAAGACTGTAAGATTGTAAGACCGTAAGAGTGTAAGGCTGTAAGACTAAGACTGTAAGACTCTAGGACTGTAGACTGTAGGACTGTAAGGACTGTAAGGACTGTAAGGACTGTAGGACTGTAAGGACTGTAAGGTAGGCTGTAAGGCTGTAAGGCTGTAAGGGACTGTAAGGCTGTAAGGCTGTAATTGTAAGGTGCTGTAGGACTGTAAGGCTGTAGGACTGTAAGACTGTAGGACTGTAAGGCTGTAAGACTGTAAGGCTGTAAGGCGGCTTAGGACTGTAAGGACTGTAAGGCTGTAGGTAGGACTGTAAGGCTGTAAGGCTGTAAGGACTGTAAGGCTGTAAGACTGTAAGGGCTGTAAGGACTGTAAGGCTGTAGGACTGTAAGACTCTAGGACTGTAAGGCTGTAAGACTGTAAGACTCTAGGACTGTAAGGCTGTAAGACTGTAAGACTCTAGGACTGTAAGGCTGTAAGACTGTAGGACTGGGCTGCATTCAGGACTTTAATATCTGATGATGTTTTTAGCAAAAATTGTCAAAAGCTTAATTTTCCTTTTTAAATGTTCCTTTTTAAAATAAATGTTTTTAAATAAAAATGACTGCAATATTTTATTTAAATAAGTGAAATTTTAGACTCGTAAAATTCAACATTTCTATCAGCTCATGTTTACAAATTAATTTATTCTTTACAATTAAAATTGATTTAATAAAACAAAAAATTACTAGCAAATAATTAAAATTATGAATATATAATCTGAAGATTTTTTGCATTTTTTCTTTCCTTTCAGTGACATTTTTTTTGGAATGTTTGTTATCAGAAAATTAGACATTACCAAATTTTGATTGATTTTAACCTGAGATTCGCTTTTTTTTTTTTACGAAGTTCTGATTATAAAAAAATGTAGCAGAGAAAGTCAGTGTGTATTAGATTAATTATAGAATTATATAATATTTGATATAATATTTAATTTTTAAAATCAAAATAAAGTTCGCAATAATTTAAAAGTTTCTAGTCGTCAAGTAATGAAAAATATCATAAAAACGTTTTATTCTTTATTTATACACTGATCACATAGTAAACTATTAAATTATTAAGCCAAATATTTTTTCCATCATGCCAGAAGTTGTAGTTTTAGTAACTTTATAATCGGCTGTCAGGAGTTATAAACACGTACTTACTGTTTTATAACTTGTATATTCTTTTAATTAATTAGCTTGTATTTTAAAGGAAATCACATGGGCTTTAAACTGATAGCCAATAAAAAGGTACATTACATTTCTATTCGAAAAAAAAATGCATTCAATCGAATATTTACTGATTAATAAGATGGTTCGTAAATAAAAATAGTTCTAGCAGTAAAAAACCCAACAGTATTTCCAGTGTAGAATAATAAAGTAACCATGTGAAGACACACGATTCTCCTCACAGCCACTTTTATAACTTTTTTTATTTGGTGGAATTGTTTTTAGTAGCAGTTTTTTTTCCCCCCCCTTAGGACAAGAAAGTGGTAATTAAAGGCGGTGTGGGGGTGGAAAGGGTGGGTAATTATTTAATAATCATTAGTTAATAGAGAACTTAATATATTTAATTACATTAAATTTAGAGTAACTTACGTAAAATTTGTCAGGTTTCTATAAACAACAAGAAAATTTGAAACTGCTACAATTTTCAGGTCTTTTTTTGGTTCACAGTTTGTTACGAAGAGTTAATTTATATTTAATAGCAGGTATTTGTTGAATGTAAAAGCTAACCCTTTAGCGATTAGCTTGAATCTTTACAGCAAAAGTTTCTCAGCAGAGAGACCGAAATATTTTCACAAAAACAGTCAAGAGTCTTTTTAAAGTTTGTAACCGATAATCACAATGTTCGGTCAGTGAGGCAGTGTGTGTGTTGTGTGCGTGTGAGGGTGTGTTGTTTGGCAGAACAATGCTCGCGGTCACACACGAGAAAGCCGATCGGTGTAGCATGGCCGCTCCAGGAGGCCCCGTGGTCCACAGAATCACTGATTTATCACATGAACAGATGCCATGCAAACACATACACACACACCAGACAGACACACCAAACACCAAACCAGACACAACAACAAAACGGGTTGACTTTTTCTCTCTCTTTTTATTCTGTACTTTGTGTATAAATATGAAACAAAAAGTTCAGGAAATGAAAAAAAGAGCAAAAGTGGAAATTCTTTTATTTACAAAAATGTGTTTTTGTAAATTTTAACAAATGCATTTTAAAATAAGAAAATGCAACATATGCATAATGCATTTATTTACATATATATTATATAATATAAACAAACATTTATCAGCTACATTGTCTTTGAATGGATCTCAGCGGTACAGGGCGCGGGTTCGAGTCTGGAGCATGTGGCTTTGTCGTTAGCGAGTGATTTGCAGCACTGATGTCCGTATAACCCTCCCTGATGCTGCAGTCGTGGAGGTCCAACCAAACAGACAGATAAAAAAAAAAGCATCTGGTTGAAGATCTGGAAGAGAAGTGAAGATAATGAGAAACCACTCCAGACCTCCGAGACACTCAGTGGGCGGGGCTAATATCAATTAATTTTTATTTTTAACCCTCAGCTGATTTTCTTTAAAATATTTTCTTTACATTCTCCGGGTTCGGAAGTCAGGAAGTCAGAAATAGGTTAGCACCTCTGGAACAGGAGGGGTTAAGGGCCTTGTTTAAGAGCTCAACAGGGGGCTGTTTATTCCTCTAATCAGTAACACTTAAACTGATTAAGCTACAATTTGCTTTAAAATGCTAAACTCAGTCGGTGTATATAAAAATAAAACAATTTAAAGCTGCTTTAAAAAAGAATGAATGATTATCGTTGCAGCGCTGAAGACGATTCGATTCCGTTAACCACTCGACCCCGAATGAGCCCACGTCACGCTAGAATTATTTATTTATTTATTTTATAGAATAACATTTTTATAATTTAAATTAGATTAATTCTTTTTATATATTTAAGAATGAGATTTTTTATCCATTTATAGCTACAGTAAGTAAACATTATTCACATCTGAAACAAGACAATGTAAAAACTCAACATCGTTACCTCTGACACTGGAGACTCCTTACAGACAACATCGTCGTTATCCATTATTAGGGTAGATTATGTTAATGAGCTGCTTATAAAATGAAACAAAAAAACAAAATTTAAGCCTGATTTACTACATGACTGTAAAAGAAAATAAAAGAAAAAGAAAAAATCGTCATGTGCATTCGGGGATGGATTTTCACTCAGGTTAATGTAAAGTGTGTGTTGTAGTGTGTGTGTGTGTGTCACGGAGGGTTATCTCTCTAATGTCACCCGCCCACGGATACGAGACATCGACAAGCTGAGCTGTTTAACCCTTAACCATCCCGGGGGCCACCACAAAACGGCAAACACTTTCACTCTCATTCAGTCCTAAAAACAGGAAAAATCATCTGGGTGTTTTGAAATAGTTAAAAAAACAAAGTTCAGAAAACCTGTCCAGTTACAATATTTAGTTGGTTACATTTCCTGCTTCCTGATGTAAACGGAAGCAACAAACAGAACTAAAAAAATGCCTCATTTAATGAATTAAACTAAACATTGCATGTTAGCTGCAGCTATAAACAGGTTAAAAAATGTCAAATTAGATCTTGTTGTTATTGCTTCTGATTAGCGACTAAAGAAATTTGTTATTAGCAAGAAACAAAAAATGAAACTGCAGCATTAAAACCGCAGAATCTCACAATAACAAGAATATGATATGCTTTTCAATCCGATATTAATGTTTCAGTACAGGTTGTACTGCAGACTTTACTTTTAACACCAGTTTTAATAATCTAATTTTAAAGTTGCGTAAATTTGAGATACTTTCATTGTAAAAAAAATTTTTTTAAATAGGATTTTATAATTTGGACCTTAAAAATCAATCTGACTAAATTTTTATATTAATAAATCCAGACGGAGGGGATTTACTGTTGTGGGTTATATTATAATCTGAGCTCTATATTAAAAGAAAAAAAGATGAATATAATCTTTTGAATATGAGAGTCAGTGTGTGTGTGTGTGTGTAGGAGTCGCGAGGTGGTGATTAAACTCGAGGGTTCGCGACCAGGCGATAATTTAAATCCGTCTTCAGCTGTGGATTTTATCTGGTGGTGTATGTTTGAATCAGGACCCCAATTTCCCTTACACACGGGTGCTGATACAAAGCTACAATGATGGTTTGTGGTGGGTGTAGGAACACACACACACACACACACACACACACTCGCTCTTTCTCTCCTGAGCCCGGCCCTCTTAAAGCTAGACCTGCGATGTAATTAGACAGATAAACTCTCTGATCACTGGCTTAGAGATAAAACCCCTCGGAGACACACACACACATAGTCCATTTATTGAATTTATTTAACCACACACACACACACACACACACACACACACACACACAATGTAAACAGAATTAATTTTTCGCCGCAACAACAATAAGCCGGTGATTATTTTACACTGCACATATTAACCGCATTAAAGTTTCATGTGCGGGAATCGTTTCTTTGCCGCCGGCGATTAGCAATAAACTTGCTAATGAGATGCATTTAATAAAAAACCACCCGATCATTAATAAACAACCAAATTACAATTTTTATATTAAAAACTATTTTTAATTTTTTTTAAAAAATTTACAAAATAAATGAAACAAAAAAATGACTTACAACTGTTGAGCTTTGTGTTTTCTCTATTTTGGCAAAATAGACAAAATGTAGCTTACTATCATTCATGCTAACAGTGTGACAACGTTAGCGAGCAAACACGTCAGTCAGTACCGTAGAAAACAACCCCGAAGGATTATTTAATCTAATATAAATGTATATAAAGAAAGATTTTCTGATGCGTCTGATAAGAGTTTTATTCTGAGGAGCCGCAGATTCAAACAGCTGAAGTCATGTGATGATTTAATCAGGATATCTGAAGATTCAGTAACTTTCAGAGACAGAAATGTAAATTTATATAAACAGGTTATAGATGTTAATGGAGTCCCAGAGGTCACAGAGGTCACAGGGGTCACAGAGGTCAACACTCAAAACACTCAAAGTTCTTACTTTGAATTAAAATGTTTAATTATTAGTTTTAATCTCTCTCTTTGTCTCTCTCTCTCTTTTTCTCTCTTTGCCTCTTGGTTTGTTTCTTTCTCTGTATGTCTCTCACTCTCTTTGTATCTCTCTCTCTCGTGCTGTCCCTCTCTTGCTCTGTCTGTCTCTCTCTCTTTTTTTCTCTCTCTTGCTCTGTCTCTATCTGTCTCCTTCTCACTCCGTCTGTCTCTCTCTTTTTCTGTCTCTCTCCCTCTCACTCTTTTGCTCTTTGTCTCTCTCGCTTGCTTTGTCTTTCTCTCGCTCTGTTTCCCTCTCACTCTGTCTCCTTCTCTATTTCTCTCTCTTTGTCTCTCTCTCTTGCTCTGTCTGTCTGTGTCTGTCTCTCTCTTTCTCTCTTTGTGCGGACTGACTGGGAGTATGTGATGTGAGTGAGTTTCTATATTAGATGGAATGTTGGATTATAGTTTTGGTTCATTTGTTTAAACAGGTTTGGTTGTATATGTGTTCTTGATGTCTCAGTGTCTCAGTAGGGAAACGCTATCAGCTATCGCTAAAGAAATTTGTGCTGGAAACATTTTGTTTGCGTCCTGGGAAGGAAGCGATTAATATTTTACTGAAAGAGTCAGAATTGTGGATTGTTCGCTGGATAAGATAACTGTAATAGGGGTAATTTCAACTGTACATTAAATCTGCACTAAATAGAAATCACAAGGAACCACATCTCAGATCATCTAAACCTTTCTGAGGGATAAATGAGGGTTTGGACTTGGTCCAATAAAAACTCTAATGAAATGTCAAAAGCGAAATTGTTTACACTGGTAACGCGGGCAGATTCTTCACTGCTACATTTCTACGTCTGTTTCAGTTTCTGTGATCAACTCATAATTCATACTGGCATTTTAATACTAAGTTACATGAAGATCATTCTTTTATACAAGCTTTTCTGAACAACCTAGAAAGAAGAGAAAGTTTTTCATTATTACGTCTGTGACGGGAAAAGTGGGAAGGAAGTATTTTTGGAACAAAAATCCTGCTGTTATATAATAATGATAGTTTAAACTCTGCAGATATATATTCATCATTTATTTATTCATTCATTCATTTATCTTCTAAACCTGCTAATTTGGGGTCACGGCTGCTGTAGTTTATCCCAGCCGTCTCTGAAAGGCAGGAGGGGTACACCCTGGACAGGTCACTTTGCAGATATTGAAAAACAATTTTTGAAAGAATTTACTAAAGGAAAGAGATAAGGAAGCTTTAATTAAAACTGCATACACACATTTCAATTATATGGATGCTTCCACAACATTTTTTCTGTGGATTGGAAAAAAATTTAAGAGAAAAGAAATATCTTCATTATTTAATAGGACTGCTCTGTTGTTTCATGAGAAACTGTATCAGGCTGGTCTTCCTCAGATATTAAGGTAAAATCTAATGGATCTAGAGATCTTTTAACTTCTCTGAGTTCTCAGGAGCTGCACTAGATCTGAATCCTATTAAGTCTCCTGGAAAAGATGGATTGACAGAAGAACAAAGATCCATAAATGTTCTTGGAACTTTATTGGGCAGGGTCTCTATGCAGTTCTGTAGGGTATCAATCAGGACAATCCTGCCTCTGAACTGTTTAAAGAGCTGTTTCTCCACTAATACACAAAAAGAGGGACTTTGACTTCCTGTTTCTCTGCTTTCCCTACTGCATTCCCAAACAAACAATATTTGAAAATCTTTTTCTAATAAGAGATTTGATTTTAATTGCTAGATGATTTTATCTAGATATATAGATATCTTGGGCCATATTTTGTGGCTTGTTACTGTATATTAGTATCTACAATATGCTTAGAATTACTTGTGGTTAACTTGTAGACCGGGGTTCGATTCAAAGCACCAGCAAGTGCCCACCCTGGGTCTCTGAGCAAGGCCCTTAACCCCCAATTGCTCAGCTGTATAACAGATAATAATGGATATTGCTCTGAAGAAGGGCATCTGCTGAATGCTGTAAACATAAATGTGTAAGATGGGGTGCTAATCTGGATAAGTGTATGCTATATCAATTGAACATTTACTGGTTTTATTGAGAAGTAAACTGTCTGGTGGGTCTTCCTGGTGACCAAGATACAACCCGAGTGAAACTTACAGCGTATGCTGATGATGTGACTGTTTTTGCATAAAATTCAGATGTAAATGTAAATGTAAACAGTGTAAACGAACCCCGGATGGTTTCCAAATTCTCGGGATGTACTGGCACTGATAAACACATCAAAACTGGGAGGGACTTTCTGAGTGTGTGTTGGCAGTTCAGAGGTGGATATGGATTCTTCTGTAGCTCTCAAATATAGGAAGTTTTGGTTGTTAACAATTTGGCAGCTTCGATGCTGTGGCAAAAACTCACTGTTCTGAATCTTCTAAAAGAACTAATATCAAAGGTACAGTGGATATTTGTCAACATTGGCTTCCAACTGTTTATTATTGCCCATGGCAGTGGGAGGGTGAGGACTCATTCACTGCAAAAGATACTTAATTGAACAAATAATTTACCTTAGAATTCAGCCTTGCATTGTTACAAAACATGGGTGATGCAAATCTGGATAAACAGTTGATTCTGGATAGACAGTGGTGGTTCAAATGGTTAAGACGGTACATTGTTGATTGGAAGACCAGGAAGACACCTCTGCCAGTCTGCCACTGTTGGGTCCTTGAACTAGACCCTTTAACCCTTCCTGCTCCAGGAGCACAGTATCATAGCTGACCCTGTGCTCTGACCCCAAACTTTCTAATATGGAACACGCAAAGAAAAGAAATTTGACTGTGCTGTAAAAAGTCTATATAACAAATTAAGTGAAGATCTGTGCAATGTAGGTAACAAATGGACTGATACTGATTTCTATCTGTTAGTTTTGAAAGCATGAGAACTTCTTAACATGCAAAGTAACACCAAAGAACATTATGGCACTCTTAAACGATTGATTAATTGATTTAAGGCATCTTTTTCTCTGGAGTTTGGCACACAACAAGAAATTGGAGAATGAATGAAAATGGTGGTGTTTTATTGTTAAAAGAATATGAAGGTTTACGTTGTCGGTCTATGGAGAGTTCATTTTTCTCCTGCAGTGGAGGTCACTCCGTTATGGAGACTTTTCTATAAGCCTCCAATACCAGAGGAGGAGTGGAGCGCTCCAGTGGAGGAGCATTCATTACACAGTGAACGCCAACAGTATTGTTTCTGGATTTATTCGACTGGTTTCACCTTCATCTGTATTGTGATTGTTTTGGTTTGATGTTCGGTGTCTTTGTTTGTGTTTCTGGATACAGTGTCGTCCTATAATTGGTTTCTCTTTCAGTGAGAGACTGTGTGTTTTTGGCAGCAGTTATCAACATTCTCACCAGTGGGAATGTGAACATGCTAATTTTCTGTTGGGAAAAACTAAACTGGCGATAAAATCCCACAAATTTAACATTGTTTAATGCTCTAGTAAAAAACTTGTTTCTGTCTCTTTGTCTCTGTCTTTCTCTGTCTGTTTCTGTCTGTCTCTCTCTCTCTTTTTGTCACACTTTCTCTCTCTTTCTCGCTCTCTCTGTGTCTCTGTCTCTGTCCCTGTCTGTCTGTCTATCAAAGTCAAAGTCAAAGTCAAAAAAGGCTTTATTGGCATGACCATATTTACGTTACAGTTTTGCCAAAGCGCAAAATAACAAATAAACAAATTAAAGACAAAAATATACAGAAAAAATACAGAAAATATATTAAAAAAATATACAGAAAAACACAGAGAAAAAGACAGTAGTGAAATAAATAAAGGTATCTGGGACAGGAGGGGCAGTTTGTGAGTATGGGGTGAACTTGGGGTGAATTAATTCAAATTTATTAAAGTATTTTCCTCGTAGGTGTGTATTTTGTACACTCAGTGAGAAAGTGCAGCTCTGTCTCTACAGCGTTGGTGTTGCAGGGTGTACACACTCTCTGATCTATAGGGAGCCATGATGCCTTATAGCGTCCGATCTCTATAGTCTGTGTGTGAGCGCTGAGTCTGTAGCGTGTCAGTGTGTGTCTGTGTTTGGGATCAGTCACTGTTTTCAGTTAATCCGCTACAGTGTACTGTCGATTTAGGGCCCGATAGCACTGCATTTTACTCTGCGCTTGTGTGTGTTTGTTCCAGTGTGTGATGTAGTTGTGTTTTTGTAGTGTTATAATTTGTTGAGGTCTGATTGGTTTGGTGTGTGTCTGCTCCTGGTGTGGAGGTGTGTCAGTGTGTGTGAGTGTGCTGAGATTCAGTATCAGTTACGTGAGGAGACTCTTCTCTCTGTTCATCTCTTGGCTCTACAGGGTTTTATACTGGTAGCTCTGGGGGTCATTGTGTTTTAGGGTTTTGTGCTGGTAGCTCTGGGGGGTCACTGTGTTTTAGGGTTTTGTACTAGTAGCTCTGGGGGTCAGTGTGTTTTAGTTGAAGCCAATATTTAATGCATCTTTTCTGGATTTTGATCAGCAGAGGGAATCGACCTAATTCAGCTCGGCAGCCGTTGTTGGTGGCGTTTCTGTGAATTTGTAGAATTGATTTACAGAATTGTGTGTGCGTGATTTGGACTGGGTGTTTATCCCATTGTGTGAAGTTTTGGTTTGTAAGTGGCCCCCAGACTTCACTACCATACAGTAGAATGGGTTCTATAATGGAATCGTATAATTTGAGCCAGATTGGGATTGGGATTGGGATGTGGTCTCTCTCTCTCTTTCTGCCTCTCTCTCCCTCTCTCTCTCTCTCTCTTTCTGTCCTCTATTTATTCTCTCGCTCTTTACAGCTGCAGATGTAATGGATTTGTGCAGTCTGACAGAAAATGGCTTTTTAAAACACACACAATTAGCAACGCGTCCATCGCTGCATTTATTTATTTATTTATTTTTATAACTGAATGTTTGAGTTAGATGCACATGCTTGCATTAATGAACTGATTGTTCACTCTGGTGTTTAACCACACTGAGAAATAGAATTAATTGAAAAAAAGACAAAAAAATGGATTAAAATAATTAAAATGAAGTAAAAACCTGCATTCTTTTGGCTGCTTTGTATTTAAACCTGAAATTAGTAACGGGAAAAAAGAGAAACACACAGAACAGCAGCTGCAGGACAGGATGTGCAACTCAGACTCGCATTTCATCCTCATGTTCCGAATTATTGCAGGACAGCGCTCTGAAAGTGCAAACTCAGCCATGAATATTGTGTTCCTGATAATACACACACCCACACACACACACACACACACCGAGCGTGAAGATACACTCAGAATCTGACACACACTGCAGTTTTATTGCTGGATGAATAATATCTTATTTATTGGCCCATTGGGATGTGACGACCTGCCGACTGACAGACTGCAGCGCTTTTACCCACAATTCACTGCAATCACAGCCACAATACAGCAGATTCTCACACTAACCTCTCACACTCACAGCTACAAGTCAGCAGCCTGTGCTACACGCACTATACACACGTACACTATACACACACATATTATACACACCTATACACTACACAAGCACACACTACACACAAATAGAACAAACAAATAAATAAACACATATTTAAAAAATCGAATAAATAAGGACGTTCCTCCTCTCTTTTAATCTTCTATAATCAGCTCTCTTATGTGTCCTAAAGGGACACTTCGGTTCCCCACTACAGGAAAACGCATCTGATTTAGTGTCAAAGCGAAAGACTTTTCTCTGTACACACACACATACACACACACTCATATATATATACACACACACACACGCTGGTTGGCATTATCTGACCTCTCGCATCACGGCTAATCCGGCTCAGCTTCACCTAATGATGCCACTTGTGCCGTGCCCAACTCTATAAATCGCATCCCATTAAAATGCAAATCCTCCTCCTCCTCTTCTCCTGGAGTGCACACACACACACACACACACACAAAACAAATGCTTGTGAGTAAAACCATTCCTCCTCCTCCTCCTTTTTCTTTTATTCCTTCGACCATTTCATCTCCCTCTCTCTCTCTCTCTCTCTCTCTCTCTCTCTCTCTCTCTTCTCTCTCTCTCTCTCCCTCCTCCATCCCTGATAACTGATGCTCTGATTATCATTCCTTTGCCACACTGCGGATGAAATAAGGCCCGAATGAAGAAGGGATGAAAGCGAGGGCGGGTGGAGGGATAAAAAAAAAATCATTTCAGCAGACTTATACATTTTTCTGTTGTCAGGAAATGAACAAACGGTTATCATGGTAGCGAGAGAGAGCGATCCGCGTTATCTTCTTCCACGCTGTTCCTTTTTTTTTTTTACAGGAAATGAATTTGCAGGTCCGACTGGGAGACGTCTCCGTTTCTTCTCCTTCCGTTTTATTCTCTAGCTTAACATTAGACGAAGCTTAAAACTCGTAGCTGGTTCACTGGAACTCGGCTTATAGAGCGCCATCAACAGAGTTTTCTATGGGCTCCAGGATTCATTTCACTGGGTCTGAATCACAAACACACACACACCAACCTGCTCATCACATACTTACTTTGTGCTTTTTTTTTTAATTTTTTGCTGTGAGAAGTTGTTGATAACATTCAGAACTTTAATCCTACGTAACGTTGAGTAACATTTGACGACTAATAAAATGGAATAAAACAAGTGTTGAGTGGCGCCGTTATAGCTACAGGTCCTGAACTCAGTTATTTTCCTACAACATTATGATGTGTTAGATTTTTTTAAATAACGATTTTGCGGAGACACGTTGTGATTTTTTTATCTGTTTATAGCTACCTTAAAAAAGATATCTATTGAAAGCAAAGCAATTCTGGGATTTACAAAAACTAAAAATCCAATAAACGTTTATTAATTGTAATGCATATTGTATATTGTAATTTTATATATATATAACAAATCGTTGTGTAAAGAAATTTTCGAGGTTTTTAAGTTTTAATTTTGATTGAATTTTTATTTTAAAAATCGGCATGTGACTTTAGTGCCATTAATCGTTCTTAGTAGCATTTATAGATAATTTTACAAACCTTAAAAAAAAAACGCAAGAAAATTTGCCAAAAATGTCACATTCCACACTACAGTTTTTAAAAAAAAACAGTCCAAAAACTTTTCTTTTTTTAATATTTAACTTTACTGTTAAATGTCATTGCCAAACATAATTTCTTTTATATTTTTTGGGCATTTGGCCTTTATTAAACTGATAGGATGGACATGAAATAGGGGAGATGGGGATGAAGCACTGGAAAGAACCCGAGCAGAAATCGAACCCGGGCGCCTTAATTCACCTACACTATGGCACCACCTGCAGTGTTCTGTTCTTCTCTTCTCTTCTCTTCTCTTCTCTTCTCTTCTCTTCTCTTCTCTTCTCTTCTCTTCTCTTCTCTTCTCTTCTCTTCTCTGTTCTTCTCTTAATTCATGTTTGGTCATTTAAGTCTAAATATATTCTTTCTCCCTGACGCAAACACACACATGTGGATCTGACAGCCTGCACCTGAATTCACCCATTAAATCTTGTCCGCACTTGGTGTCGTCGATTCTTGCGGTTCTCGTGGTTCTCCCTCCGCAGTGCAGCTCTGTAAGTTGGTGCAATCCAGTTTGAGAAAAAGTGAAAATAAAATCGCAGCTTTTAAAAAATAATTTCAATTGTATGTATTAAGTTGTGCTGGTGGGAGGGGAACGGGGGTGCCAGTGAAACTAGACAAACCGGTGAGGGTGAAGGGGTGAGGCTAGTTGACATGTTCTCTGGGTTCGATGGATTAAATTTAGATACATTAGAGTTACATAAAAGTTACATTTATTTATTAGTAAATTTATTTTAAAGATTTTGCAAACATAAATACAATGTTTAGTCTGCATGTCCTTATAAATAAACGGTTGTTATAGAAGCCGGCTGACTAATTAGAAAGCAGAATTTGGGAGGTAGGAAAATTACAAAATAGACAATATTTAAAGCCTAAGAGATTTTAGCTACTTGGCTAAGAGAACACATTTAATTCATGCTAAAATCAGTTGATTGGTTATGATGACATCACAATAAAATCTAACTGAAGATGATAAGTAAATTTAACGACGAGGTAAAACGCACCTGATTTAACAAAGATGTTGTGTGGTTTCGGCTCCTGGCTGCAGACGATAAGGTCACATTGGGATCCACGTCAAAGCAGGAAGATGGATCGGAAAGCAGTGTGTGAGAAACCGAAACCCCAAACCTTCACAGCTGTCACCTTCACCGTGGACACAGGGAAGACAGATGAGGAAGTGAGTGGATGTGATGGAGGGATGAGGAAACGATAGCTTACGCTTGAGGTCGAGGGTCGTGGCGAGCTGACTGGGGGATTAAACGTGACCTCGCTGATAATATTTTGCTGCTTCAAGGCTTTTCGATGGAGTTTATCAGTGAAAGTAATAAAACGGTTTATGTTTGTCCATTTTACCTCCACTGGAGACGGAATGCGGGCCATGAATCATAAAAAAAGAGTGAAAGTGAAGAATGAATGATGGAATGAGTCTCTAATTTCAGTGCTTTGTAAGCAGTGCATAAGATTACAGTTTTAAATGTAAAGTACCTGTCCAATTACTTATAACTGTCCTGTTAATTAGTAAGCAATTAAAGGTTCTTTCATATATAAGGTGCTTTAAAAAAACTAAACTATTCCATAAAAAGGAATCACAGACTATCAACAACCAATCAGTTCAACATGGTTTCCTTTCAGCTGATTTTTTTCAGGTTATTTTTAGTTCAAGTGGTTCAAGTGTTGGACTGCAGATCGAAAGATTGTGGGTTTAAGGGGCCCCTAATCAAGTCCCTTAACCCTCAGCTGCACAATGTGATAAAAATGAGATAAATGTTAGTTGGGCGTCGACCGAATGCCAGAAATGTGAATGAAATCTGGTGGTCATGATAGTGGAACACAAGGAGCTGCCTAGAAACAACAATACAGATTGTCGTCTGACGTCTATGGTTTTGTGAAGTTTATTGTGTGTGTGTGTGTGTGTGTGTGTTGTGGTATCAGCAGGACACACTAATATCCTCGATTGTGATGAAGTGTGTTTTTTATCTCCAGCTCCCTCTCGATCCTCTCGTGTCTCTGTGTTTCTCACCTTGGCAGTTTTTGGTGGTCTGCGGTGTCACAGCCCCTCCAGGCATCGAGACGACAAAAGGGAAAAGGCTGCCAGGCCGATGCCGAGCTGGTGCCACACCGTGACCTAATAAATCCGGCGCTGTGGCGGGTTGTGACCTGGAAACGAGTGTGAAGCCCAGACAGATTGGCAGAGCAGCAGTGGGTGGAAGTGGAGCTGATATTCCATCGACTGACACCTCCGGGACCTGTGGGTCTCCAACCTGCCAACACACACTGAACAAAAAAACCCAGTGTGCATAGAACTTTTTAGCATTTAGAGCTTTATACAACTGTTATACAACTGCAAATCTGTTAATGCCCTGACATCGCCAGGGACCCTGAGTAAGGCCCTCGGTTTTTTGAGTTCTAATGACCTGGGATAAACAGAAACCTGTGGCTCTGGTGTTAAAATCTCTGGGTCATTTGGGGGTCAATTTCCTACTCTGCCAGACTGCCCCTGTTGGACCCTTGAACAGGGTCCTGAAACCTCTCTTTTCCAGGTGCAGGATCATGGCTCATTTTGCACTCTAAACTTAAACTTCCTAAGATGTGTGACAGGTATGCAAAGAAAGGAATTTCACTCTGCTAAATGTGTTGCTAGTTTAAACCTGTTCAGTCTAAAGACAAGCCAATCACATGGCAGGAGGCGGAGTCTCAACAAAATTCTACTCTAATCGTGTTATTTGCTAAGCTTTATTGCAAGAGCAACCGAGTGATGATGCTGGAACACACAAGCTAGCAAATAAATATAAACCTGAACAAAAACTTTTAAGTAGATAAAATTTGCATTTTAATGGAAGATAGCTAACTACCAAAGCGAGCTAGTTTCCTTAATTGAATAATGTCTGCTCACTTAAATTACAGAAAACCTCTCTAAACTCCGCATGCTACCGAACAACCACAACAATTCTGAAACACTTTTGTCATGAAAAAGAAAACACGACAAAGTGGTGACTCCATTCCGTTAACAAACATCATTAATTAAATATCTTAGCTGCTAAAAAGTCAATTGCTTTTTTTATTTCTAATTTACTAGCTTTAGCTTTTTAGCTATTGTTCAAAAATCAGAGCTATTGTTTGTTTTGCTTTAGAATTCTGTAAAATCTCTTCTGTTGAGTGACAGCCAATCGTCAGGCTGCTAGCGGTTTCTTGCGCTCCTGGTTGTGTATTCCGCGAGCGCCGTCAGCATTGTGTAGAATTCGTTTTCCGTCTGAAACCGATCGAGTTTCAGGTGCGTATGTTTTTTTTTATTTTTTTATCCTCTGCGTTAATTAAAAGTAATTATGAGAGCACGGAGGGCAGAGATCGCTCTAGAGATAAACGGTATTATGTCTTGGGTTTTTTTAGGCTTTATCGAGTTACAGACTTTCCTCCTAATTTGAATTAATTGGAATTAATTGTATGCTACGCTACTGGCACTGCAGACGAGTAATCTTTGCACTCAGAGAAAAAGGCGGGAGATAAAACCGACCCTTTCCTTTATTCGGGTTAATTATGTTTCGTTTTATTATTTTGCCCCCCCCATTTTCTTCAAATAAGAGACCGTATGGTATGCGAACAGCTCAAACCCCCCCAGAGCAGCTCACCCATCTCCAACTAGAATAAGTGAACTGTCAGCAAATTCCCTCTAAAAAATTAATTATTTCAGCTTGATAAACCTTTTCATCCACTTGACTCCTTGTGCAGAAAAAGCCAATTAACGATGTCAAACCTGCGGTCTTTCTGCTAGGACGCGTCTCCGCTAACAAGCTTTTACTGTGTGGACTGAATGAAGCGAACAAAAAAGACAAAACTTTGTCCTCATCATGATGCACCTGTCACACCTGCAGGGACCAACCGCACACTTCAATATACTTTCCTCCATAAATAATAATAATCACACACTCGCAAGTCGAGGACGGAAAAGTCACAAAAGTTTACATAAATTAGGACAAGTTATTTAAACATTTAATATAAATATAAACAAATATACATAAATGGCACTTTAAGCTAACGAACAATTCCACGATTAACTACAGAATTGCTAAGAATTCTCACGTTTTCTATATTCTACTGTAAATCCTGTCGTTTGATCAGAGGTGTGTCGAGTATCCAAAATCTGCAGTCGAGTAAATGTACCAGTACTTTTAAAAAGTTACTTAAGTAAGAGTAAAAAAGGGTTTGATAAAAATCGATTTCAGTAATTTAGTTACTCATTTCCTCTGATTTGATTGACACGAAGCAAAAACTCTGAATTCTAAACTACTTTGTGTGTTTTTACATCCCGTCTCCTCCAAAGTCTCTCTGTTCTAATTCTATAAAACATATTAAAGTAAAATAAAGTCAATCTCAGTCCTGTGATGGACATTAACATCACATCATCTGTCATTTACATCTCACACAAACACACACATACACACACACACACACACAGATGTTTTCCTAACAGTTAAACTTCAATCAAACCTTAATCAAGTAAACGTAACAAAGTCTGTATAGATAGATAGATAGACAGACAGACAGACAGGTAGATAGACAGACAGACAGACAGTTGAATAGACAAATAGACAGATAGATAGACAGACAGAACACAAACACATCTGATGATGGTGGTGTTTTTATTTCCTGATATTTTATTTCAGTCATGAAAACACAAACACACACATTTCCTGTAGCGTAAGTGGAACCCTGACGTTCCACAAGTTTATTTTCATTTTCCTATCAGCTCCTGGCGAAGGTCTCACATTCCTTTATCCCAAAAAAGGAAGTGTGTAGAAACGTCAAAAGAATGTGCCAGTAACTCAAGCCTGTTTTTTAGAATGACGTCTAAATCGGCAGCGCTGGAACCCACAATCATCCGGAATGTTCCACAGCAACACACAGGAAAATTTACAGCCTCGCTTTATTTAAACAATGACTTCACACTTAGAACCTCAAAGAACCTCTTCGGTTCCACACTCCGACACAGACTCGCTCCAGATGATCGTATGGGTTTTTTTTTTCACTTTGCAGGTGCCACGCAAAGGTCAAAGGTCACAACAGCGCGCATGACTCACGCTCTCCCACGGTGGGCTTCAGTGTTCTCATGGGCGCCAGCACCTGTTCCGCATGTGGGAGGTAGAGGAAAGAAGACCCATGGGACATGTTCATAGCATGGAGAAGTGGAATTCTGGGAATCTGGACAGGATGATGATGATGTATGGACGAAGGGGAGACAAGACACCTTGCGCGTTGCACCTGTAGCGACGGATCACGTTACCAGCGCAAGGAAAGGCAGGAATGTGCGCAAGCTTCTGAAGAGAGCCCACACCGGTGGACGACGGACAGATGGACTGTGCAGGCCTGGCTTAAATTAGACACACTCCCACACACTCACAAACAGAGGCATGTGTGTGTGTGTGTTTATGTGTGTGTGTGCACTTATAGCCGTGGATATTTGCAAACAGTTTTACGGCCTGAACTCAAACACCTGCTCACACAGCTTCAAGTTCGTACACAGTGCAGGTGAAGTAAAGCACACACACACACACACACACACACACACACACACACACACACACAGACTGAGAGATTAGAAACGCTAATAAAGGTCAAACTCAGAAAATTTCTGTTTTTTAGTACTATTTGAAAATATATGTGTGATCACATGACCTGGAATTCATCATGTGATCTCATTACTAAAAACACGACTCTACAAATCTCGACTGAGAAAGTTTTTTTTTTAAGGAGAATAATAAAAAAATTAAGCAGTCCGTTACAAAAGTAGAACAAACCAAATAAAAAACTTCAGTGGAAAATTTGACAGGAATCACTTGAAAAAAAAGAAACTCAAGCCCAGGGTGGGCAGACACATACCCCAGGTGGGCAGTTGTTGGGGGTGGAGTTGAGGAAGTAGATTATTATTATAGTGATATTCCCGATTGGGTTTGGGTGAGAGGACTTTTATATTAATACAATATAAACACAAATATTTTTTAATGTTAAACGAAGGGTTAATTTCAGTGACTAATAAACAGAAATTCAGACAAAATTCTAATCTTTATAAACGTTAGAGTGAAAATTTAGTCCTAATAATTAAATATTTAAGTAACATTTTTAACTATTTGTCTAGACAGACAGACAGACAGACAGATAGACATAGATAGATCTTAGCCTGCTTTAAATAAAAAATTACAAATTGTACAAAAATAATTAATTATATATTTGTATACCGCTGTCTTTAACAAATGTTGATTGGGTGGGCAGGACAGAAGTTTTGGTGGGCCCGGGCCCTCCCACGCCCTGAAAGAACTATAAAGAGGAGCGGTGTGTGTGTGTGTGTGTGTGTGATTGAAACATTTTGTACCGTTTATTATGATACAGAACAATAAATGAAAACGATTAATCAGTGAACAGGAAGTGGTGGGGCGGTCCATCCTGTTTTAACGCGTCGTGTTGAAACTATAGTGAAGTGTGAACACAACAACGGGCGAGTGTGTATTACAACCTCAGTGCAAACGAACGTGACGGGAATGTTGCTGAAAACAAAACCCCTCTGGAGGGAAACTAATTAAATAATAATCAGTGTGGATTAATTAATCTATAATATTTATTCGTCTGTTCGGAAGAGGAGGCAGTGGAATAAAAGGGGTGTGAGGTTTTTTTTTTGTTGCTCTGCACCTTATTGTGTTAATAAAAACCCCGCCAGCTCAACATGGCCCCCTGGAAGCCTCTGCCAGAAGGTTATTGCTGATACGGTGGCGCTAAAAGCACTGATCACGTGCTACAAATAATTAAAGTGTGAGATAATTAAGGAAATGAACACGGCTTTGTGTGCAATTGGTCTTTTTCCGCGCAGATTCAACTCATTGTGACGGAAATTCTCAGACGAGGCGGGGAATAAATTACGCAAAGAAAAGATGGAGTCATTAGGGGCGCTGATAAGGTGACAGAAAAAAGGAAAGAAGGTCTTCCCCTCTCTCTTTCTTATTCTTTTTCTCGCTTTCTGTCTTTCCCCCTTTTTCCCCACTCTCTTCTTCACTGTCTCTCACCTCTAACTCTCTCTTACTGTCTTTCTCTTGGTGTCTCCCTCTCTCTCTCACTGTCTCTCTCCCTTATTCTTTTTCTCTCTCTCTCTCTCTCTCTCTCTCTCTCTCTGTCTCTAACTCTCTTTCTCTCACTCTGTCTTTCTCTCTCTCACTGTCTCTCTCGATCTTATTTTTTATCTAACCCCCCCTCTCTTTTACTGTCTGCCTCTCACTGTCTCTCTCCATCTTTTTCACTGTCTCTCTCTCTCTCACTTCCCCCATCTCTCTTATTCTTTTTATCTCTTCCTCTCTTTCTTACTACCTCCCCCTTGCACTACCTTTCCTTCACTGTCTTTCTCTCTTTTTAACTCTCTTTCACTGCCTCTCCTTCGCTGTCTCTCTCTCTCCCTCTCTTATTCTTTCCCTCTCTCTCTCTCTCTCTCATCTGCTATTCACCAGGAAAAATTGGTAGCTGAGGTTGCAGATGAAACGATTTGGTCCGCAGGGAGCCAAAAAAAAGATGAGTCAAAAACAAATATCCTGCGCAAATATTTGCTTGAGACGAGTGGCTGCCATTCAGCAACTTTCTTAAAGCCGCCCAGCAGGAGAACAAAAAGAGCTTTAATTTAAGAGTCAGATTTAGACCCGTTCATCTGTTTTTCACACTGATTCATTGAGTTACATTTGCAGTATTTGACAGACGCTCTTATCCAGAGCAATTTACAATATTCCTTGTTATACAACTGAGCAATTGGGGGTTAAGAGCCTTGCTCAGAGGCCCAGCGGTGGCGCTGGGAATCAAACCCAGGTCCTCAAGTTTGTAGTCCAACAGCTTAACCACTGCGCTACCATTTCCCCACTGTTCTGTTCAGAAATAATTTTCCATGTGATTCATTCATACTGTTCAATTAATGTAATTCATTATTTAATTTATTTACATGAATTATTGTTCTGATGATTTTTAATGTGATTCATTAATTTGATTCCATTAGTTTGATTCATTTATATGAATCAGTTAAGATTGATTCACTGATTGTGCTGACAATTATTAATGTGATTGATTCATTCGATTCAATCAGTGAATTTTTTCATTTCATTTACAAATAATTCAAACAGTTGGGAATCAAATCAATTAATTAATTGATTCATTTGCATAATTGCATGTGTTGATTTTTAATATGATTCATTCATGTGATTAAATCACAGGTTGAACACATTGTGTTTAAAGGTCATTTTAACATATACAAATGTCATATAATATGTTACAAGATTCATTTATCTGAACTTATTGGTTGTGTTTTACACGACTCATTTACATGAATTTATTTACAAGGTAAATTGACACCTGAATCATTTTGTTTACACGATTCTTCGATTTTGACTTTGCGTTGATCGTTGATCGTTTCTTTTTAAGTCAGATTTTTACACGATTCACATTTTATTAAGATGTTGGTTTTTTTTTTATCCGCGATTAATTTTTTTTTACACATGTTCACCTTTAACATGATTCATTTTTATATGATTCATCTGTTCACAGGTAAATTTCTTTTATTATCACATTAGTTTTCAGATGATTCATTTTAAAATCAGACCATTTTATATGTAATTTTTATATATGTAACTCATGTGATTCATTTTTTCTCTATTAATTGGTTAAATGACTCGTGAAATTTTACTTTGGATTTTTATATAATTTTATTTGTATCACTTTTTTATGTTTATAAGAGATTTTTACATGATTCAGTTGATTCTTTTAAGGTATAATTCATTGAATTAAGTTTTTTATGATACATTTCTAAGATTTACATGATGTTATGAAACCTAATTACATTTTTTAAAATTAATTATTTAAATAATTTGCTTGTTTATTCGCAAACTGATGATATTCGTTTCGGGATGAATCATTTATTTAAATGTTTGGCTTTCTGACAAACACTGTTTAACACTTCATCACTTCTGATTCCTTTTATTTTGTGTTTTTTTTGTGTAATTCTGATATTTCGGTTTATCTTTAAACGACTTGTTTAACATGTTTATTGCAGTAAATTGGTGTCTGAACAGATGATGATGATGATATTTGGATTTTTGTTTAATGCTCTGATTCACGCTGTTGATGCTAGAACCACAGACAGGAAGTAGCAGCGGCGTGTTTTTCACACATCATCATAATCAGCGGTTTCTGGTTCTCCTGGTACTCTTCTGTAGCGATGCCCCCTGCAGTCCCTCCCTGGATTCATGACGTTTGACCCCAGCATGATTGGCACGGCTAAAGCTCGCGCCAGGGAGAAGCGCCATGGCCTTACAACTTTAGGAAGCATCAGTGACAGCGCATTATCTTCGAACAAAGACGGCGGACGAGATCTGAGGGGGGGCGAGGAACAATGGCGGAGGAAGAGACACGCATGAACGCTCGCCGCCTCTTTTATCCTGCAGGCCGTCTAGACGCTGATGTTCCACACCAAAAGGTTTCTATATGATTTCTTTTTTGTTTTGTTTTCGTAATGAACAAAGCAACAAACTACATCATTTTATGCTAACAGTCCAAATAGCTGCATTCGGCTAAGTGCTAATCAACGCTAATGAATTCTTGTGTTCACGCAAACTTCAGCATCTGTAAAAGCAAGGCTTTGTCTTTGTGCTCTGAAGGACAGGTGGTCCTCTGACGAGCAGCAGCGGGAGGCCTGACAGCACACGCTGAAACACACACACATACATACGCACTCACACGGGGCAAAAACTTTACACCCGGCACGAAAGGGAGCGCTCCGGAAGCTTTTCACAGGACCTACACCGAGCATGGCGGCTTAATTTACATCACATTACACCACGTCTGTAGCCTGGCGAACATCTCAGATGTCTACGCTGGATTCTTTAAGCTGATTGGTCAGAAGCTGGAGTTGGTGTGGACGCTCAGAGAAACAGATTTGAACTCTATAAAACTTGTTCATGGACAGGTTTCAAAAAATAAATGGATAAAATTAACAGAAAGTTTGAACACTCCAGAAAGTGCTGATGATGAAATTCCATCAGCAGCACATCTGGATGTGGTGTATTTCTTTTAACCATTAAAAGCTACAGTTAATGTTCCTGTTCTCCACCAGACTTTCTCTCTTCTCTCTATTTCGGCAGTTTGTTCGGTTAGTGAGCGACTGGTAGTAGTGAAACTGGAGACTCCTTCTATGAAGGATTTTTTTTTTCTTGCTACATAAATAACATCACGCTTCAGTCAGGTGAACGAGCTGTCGTCGCTATAGAAACGTTAAGGTATTCCAGCGTTAATACACTGATGTTACAGGTGAAGCTGCTGTCAGAGGCGCCTGAACAGAAGCAGCGTGACGGAAAACAAAGCGCAGGCGTGGGGAGAAGAGAACCGCGGCTTCATGGCGCACATCAACACCCCGCTGGCTTTTATTTCGTGCTGAACAGCAGAGGACTTGGGTTTCGTGGATTTATGCTAACTAGCCGGTTGTTATCAGAGCCCTGTGTAGCGCTGGGCTGTAAATCACGCAGCAACTGCGCTGGACTCCATGCCACCCACTGCGCCGCCGCAGCATGCAGAGAATGGGCATGTCGCATGCCAGCAGGGCTGGAACTCAATAGGCCTGTACATTTTACCCCCCCTTTTCTTCCTCACCCCAGCAGGTCAGCTGTGTATGTGTGTGTGTGATGATACTGAAAGGAATCACAGTCAACGCCCCCTGCTGTCTCAGAGCCACCGCTTTGCCTCTGTAAGCTGATACCGCGGTTCTAAACGCCGCTCCATTCCGTCAATGGACTCAAAAAACTTTGAGAAGAGAAAAATAAACGCAAAAAAACAATAAAGGATGGAAATAAAGGATTTCAGCGCACCGCCTGACTCGCCCCTCGTTCCCCAGCAGACCAAAAGCGGAGCAGCTTCGCTTGCTGACAGGGGGTCCGTTGCCATGACGACGCCTAAGCAATGCATGCATAATTAGTGAGGTTAAACGGTAGCATGGAGGCCTGAGTGATACCCGAAAGCTGATGGAGCGTATTTAGATTCTGATGTCTAAAAACACTGATTTGACCCAAAAACAGAGAGATTTTATTAGGAAATGAACCGCAGCAGTGATTTTATTCGTGACTTCCTGCTTATGTTTTCTTCCTGACCGGAACTTCAGTATTCTTCACTCCTGTGGAAGGAAAAAAGAAGATTGAGTTTTTATTAGTGATCTAAAACATCTGATTATTGTTGTTATTTAGCGGAAATATTTCAGAGGAAACATTTTAACCTCTTGTTTGCGGTCTTGGGGTAGAAAGTGGGCGGCCCCTCGGGCCCCGGCGCACCAGGCCAACAATACCCCGCCATCTTAGTTCCTGTTTGGATCAGTTCATGCCTTTCAGAGACTTCATGTGCTCCCAGGGCTCATTAGCATGAGAAAGTGTTTGGTCCTGCCTGGTGGCCGGATAGCCGCCGCAGACATCCAGCTGTCTATTCAGTCCTGCTTTCTTTTTTTCTCCCTTTTTTTCCTGTTCTTTTTTTTCCCTCCTCAGTCTCAGATAGAATCAATCATGTTTATCCAGCCTCCTTCTTTCCTCCTCTCATCCTTAAATGCTTTTTAGCACACCTCCACGACAACATGGTGCAAACCGCCGTCCATCAGACCGCTCCTGGCAGCACCGCATGACTCGAGCCGCTATCCGTCAACCGCCTGACAGCTCTTCGAGTGCTGATTTATCTAATTAGCAATCAATTAGCTTGTTACAACTGGATGCAATTACCTTTTTACAGAGAGGGCAGCTGGTGGAGGTAATAAATCGCCCCGTAAGTGGCACCCCCTCCATCCTTTCTCCTCCTTCTCCTCCTCCTCCTCCTGCTCTCCTCTTCACATGAGTGTCAGACAGAATTTCAGGGCCGCTGCTGAAACACAAACACCGTCTCCCGGGACTACTTCGCTCCGCCGTGCTAATGTGCCGAAATCCCACTTTAATGAATATTGGACGACTGAAAAGAAAGGAAAATGGGAAGGTTCTTTCATTAGAAAGCCAGATTTCCGCCCGGTTTAATCCTCCGACAAAAAGCCGGGGTTGTTTTACAGCTGCCCCACACGCCGAGGTGCACAAGGGGTCAAAGAATAATTTTCTGCATGGTTTGAAGCCATTAGGAGTGACCGGTGGTTGAGTGTAGTCTGTGTGTGTTTGTGTGTGTGTGTGTGTGTGTAAGTAAAACGCAACCCTGATGAATAGTTTAGTACTTTAAAGAAGACTGTAAACATGTAGGTCACATGACTTAGGACTGTTGTGTGGAATTCTCAACATCTGGATTTTTTACTTTTCCTATTTTACTTTTATTTTATGACTCGAGGTGCAGTGATGTCACATCGTCTCCGTTTATAATCCATCGACACCCATTTTATGGAAGATTTTAGATCATTTCGGACCTCAGTTCCAACAATGTTTAAAAAAAACCCCACAATAAACAAATAATTTCTTTACGCTTAGATATAAAGAAGGTGAAAAAAGTTTGGTGCAGGGTTGCCAGGTTTAATCCCTCTTTAAAAAACATTAAAACTGATCCTAGCTCAAAAAATTCAGCTTTTTTCTTTCTTTCTTTCTTTCTTTTCTTTCTTTCTCTCTCTCTCTCTCTCTCTCTTCTTTCTTTTCTTTCTTTCTCTCTCTCTCTCTCTTTCTTTTTTTCTTTCTTCTCTCCTCTTTCTCTTCTTCTCTTCTCTCTCTCTATTCCTTTCTGTCTTTTCTTTCCTTCGTCTCTTTCTCTCTCTCTCTCTCTCTTTCTTTATTTCTTTCTTTCCCTCGTCTTTCTTTCTTCTCTCTCTCTCTCTCTTTCCCTCGTCTTTTCTTCTCTCTCTCTCTCTCTCTTTCTTTCACAGTCCTTGTGTGAATTAAATAGCTTAGCACAGCTCAGATTTCTCTGCCGGAGACACTGCTCTAATTTGCCTACACAAAACTCTTACTTTTAAGTGTCTCTAAAAACAGAAGAAGAAATAATCTGGCAAAAAGAATTTTTAATAAACATCTCAAAATAAATGTTATTTAGAACAATGTTAGACATTACAAATTAGGTGGTAATAAAAACAAAATTAATGAAAGTTTTGTAATAAATAAAATGTTTTAGAAATGTATTTATTTTATTGTTTTATTTAAAACTAAATAAAACGCAGCCGTCACCGAAGTTTAAAAAAACAAAGTCCAAACGGCGCAAAAACACATTTCTGATTTTCTCGGGACTCCCAAACTAAATTAAAGGAGATCTTGTGAATCAATCAGAGAAAGAAAGCAGACCTGCAGACCTGCAGATTAGCAATCGACACACATTACTGAGGGAAGTAGGGCTGCTGAGTCCAGCGTCCTTATAATGTTCCTGCGACTGTGTAGCGTCCAATGTTGCTGTTCTTTCTAAAATGTTCTCATCGACTGTGTTCAAAACTTTCAGAAATGATCCTCTGATTTAGAAAAGACTTTGTTATGAAACGCAGCTAGACAGAAGCTCGAAAGTTTGACAGAAAGTTCTACGGGGTGACTGTTAGCCAAAGGACACAAAGCCTGTTAGCTGTAATGTCCAATCTCGGTGCTGGAGGGCCGGGGACATGTCTGCTGTATAGTATAGCAGCTAGTGATCCTAATCTAAGGGGGAAACAAGACTAAATGCTGCTTTTTAAACAAATTTAAAAAGACGGTTAAATACCAAATTTATACTTTAGACGGCAAAATTTTACTGTTCACGCTTAAAAATAACTGTAAAACTTTGTCATTGTTGATAAACTGATAAAAGACTTATCATTTTCATGCGTTTACAGATTTTATTTTACTCAAGTCTTTTATCCAATTTACCAATTAACATTGTTTCTTCGGGAAACTCCCGTCCTCTTCAGATGTGTGATCTTTAAACTCGGAGCACATTCCGCTCTGTGGCGTGTTTTCGATTGGTTTCAGTATTAAGAAGTTTTGTGGTTTTGTTTTTTATTCAGTTGTTCTGTGGAAATGTCAGGACTCACATAAAAATGTGTGAGTAGAAACCACAATACAGACGGTCATGACTTCCAACGGTATGAATAACATTACAGACTTTGTGTGTGTGTGTGTGTGTGTGTGTGTGTTACTATTCACTGGTTCCATTCAGCTTGCAAGATGTTTTCAGGAATTTGTTTTTTTTTTTTTTTCATCCTTTTTAATAACGGTTCTTTACAATTCCCTCCATGTGAACCCCCGGCTCCCGAAGCGTGCCGTCTTTTGCCTAATCCTTCTCTAAAGCTAAGCCGCTACCGGCGAAACGAATCCAGGTACGTCTGAATATCTCTTTTTACCCGCTCGCGGTGTGGCGGCGTGACAATGGTGGCACCTGACAAAGCAAGGTTAATCCAATACGCTGGTGTATTACGCGGGGTCAAACTCCACATCGTGCGTTTAGCGTATCATTAATTTCCAAACCTGCGGCCTGGAGTCCCTAGGCACACAATGACTCGCTACATTAGCTAAATGGCCAGCAGGCTGTAGGCTGTAATGAGATGAGTCGCTGGTGTGGCCGGTCGTTCATCATCCTGCTCGCTCCAATACAGGCCTTCTTTTATCTAGTCCCTCTCGGAGCTGATGTCATCATGGCCGACATTAATCAGCTGTCATGGGAGCCGGGGACTCCCATAATGCCCTATTAGCGTCCCTGTTCCAAAATCATTAGCCACAAATGAATGGCCAGAGATCGGTGACCAGGTCTATCAAACTTACCCCAGGTCTCTAGGCGAGGAAAGTTCCAGATCTGAAGCTGTTAAACATCCTGTTAACCGGCTAGTCGATTCTTTCCTCACCAGACTAACCCAGTTTGAACCACATTCCTTCCATTTAAAAATAAAACAAGGACATAAAACCTCCTCTTTAAGCCTGTTCCAAGGTTAGCCATGTCATTTCCTGGCTAAAAAAAAAAAGAGCAACACATTTTGGAAATCTCATTATTACTACAAATAGGATGGAAAGACCCTACGGGAAGCGTTTCCCATGGATCCCTGAATAATCCTACACATTGTGGGATATTTCTCCCGTGGGACACCATAAACGCCGGGCCTGTTAGGATTAAAGCTCTTGCCTCCCACTCTAAGCATCTATTTCAATAAGGTAGCCATATGTCAGGGTCCTGCAACACACCACAGCAGGAAAAAAGTGATTACTAGCTCTTAATAGATGTCACCAGTCCATTGTGAAGAACAGGATTATGGGGGTCAAGTATCATATTAATCAAATGGCAATTTGCCGATTCATTCGGCATTGTTTGGCCTCCGACACGTCCACGTCGCGCGTGTTTCAATTACTCCTCCTGACAGACGAGCTGGTGGACATTAGCCGCTAATAAGCAATGAATGACAGAGCTGAGACTGATGGATCGTCGTCCATTAACATCCTGAAAAACGAACATAAAAACATAAAAATAGTAGTGTTTTTGCAAATTTTACTAAATTTCCTGCCACAATTTGTAAATTTTTATTGGATTTACATTTATTTTGTATAATTTATTTCAGACAATTTTGTAAAAGTAACTCTTTTAATCAGATTTATTCGTAAATACGATTCATTTATTGTGTTCGTTTGTGCGTTGCTTATTAATTTTATGATATTTACAGAATTTAGTTTTCTTACATGCTTCTCAAAAATGATTCAGTCACCACTCAAAATTCTCATGTGATTCTTCGACATGATTCATTTATTTCATGCGATTCGATTATTCTCATATGATTCTCAGATATGATTCATCTATTCACTTATTTATTTTAATGTTATCTTGTTATTATGCATTTATTTATTTACTACTTTACTGATATGAATCTTACAAATGATTGATTTATTTTAGATTTGTTTCTTTTTTTTCCTTTTGTTTTGTTCTGTATGTTTTAAATTATATTTTAAGGGCTTGATTTATTATTTTTAATACACATTCATTTATTCACAATTCAATTACAATTTTATTTTGTGATAAAAAAAGGTATCTTCGCTGATGTCATGTACGGTTTGTGATGTCATAATTCATTGGAATATTCTGCATTAATCATTCTTCTTAGCAGGTGATTGTTATAATTACATGATTTTAACAGTAGAAAAGGTAAAATCAGTCAGAGTGTCATTTATACTGTATATATCAGTGTTCTAGTGTCGGTTCTGACACCGCGTCGATCCTCAGTCTCTCACAGCTTCGTTGGTTTTGACAGTAAACCCGCTGGACGTTTAAAAAGCTCATATTAAATTAATGCCCTCATTAAGTGAAGAATGGAAGGGTTCGGATAGGTGGAGATGAATATGCAGATGAGTCCGGGCCGGCCTTGTTAATGTAGGGGGTGGAGAATGGATGGAGGCTAGCAGTTTTAGTGCTATGAGGCTATTCATCAATGCAGGAAAGGAGCCATCAATCTGTCAGGAAGCACCACTGAAAATAGACTGCGTTTTTTGTGTGTGTGTGTGTGTGTGTGTGTGTGTGTGATGTTCGCAAAGAAAAACTGCTTCAGACGCTTACATTATCTACGTAGAAACAATTCTAAAAATAATTATTTTTTAATTATTGGGATTTATTTTGGGAAGTTGTAGCACAGTGGTTAAGGTGTTGGACTGCTAATTGAAAGATCAGGGTTCGATTACCGGCACCACCAAGTTACCACTGTTGGGCCCCTGAGCAAGGCCCTTAACCCCCACATGCTCAGTTGTACAAAAGAGTCGCTCTGGATAAGGATGTCTGCCAAATGTCAAAAAATGTAAATGTAAATTTACGTACAAACATGGAAGAAAAATATGTATTACAACATTTGACTCCTTTATTTTTTATCATATAACAATAATTTTGAAAAAAAAAGTCACACGTGTACACAGCTAATACCGTTACTTGTTAACCATAAATATAAAGCTAGTAGTTAGTTTCCATAGCTATGTATAGCTATCATCCGTTTAAGGGCAATAATTGTACAAGTTGTTGTTAGCATGTGGCTAGTCGTCGCTCCTTAGTTCACACTAACGTTGATAAAATAATTGCCGGGTCATCCTGTCGGTGTAAGTGTTGGTTAAATTCTTTCTCTCACTAACTCTTACCGTTCACTTTTTACTTTTTTAGCTAGCTAACAATACATCACTGCGTCTCCCATATGCTATCAAACGAGGTTGAATCATTACCGCAGTGATGGTTGCATTTAGCACAAAACGTTTCCTACATTTTTTTCCCAAACTCATCGTCTTTGTCTGTCAAAAGTTTTGTAGGTTTTTGAAAGTAACTTCTACATTTGTACATTCCTCTGATTTATTTAGATTTTATGTACATTTTTTCCCACATTTTGAATTTTTGGCCAAGAAATGTTTCTTACACAAAATGTGTCTCATCATCGTAGAACCAACATTTTCTTTTTTACCGTAAAATATTTTCTGGTAATATTTTATTTATTTACTTTACAACACAACTTTAAATTATGGAACGTTTTGTATGAACTTTGTGTAATAATTAAGCTATGCTAATAATTAATCATCCGGGTTTCTTTGTGGGAGACGTTTCGTCTTCTGTCCAACACCCCCCCCACACACACACACAAAATGTTATTAAATTGCCTCAGAGCAGCCCGTCGCTCAGCATCAATCTGTATTAATAATTAGCTGTATGACATCGCCGGCGTTTATAGACTTTATGAATATTCAGATTCGTACCGTAATATTTTGTTTCATTAAAGATGCGGAAACTCTTTGTCACCGCCGATAAGGCTGTGTTCCCAATGCAAATCTTTGTTTATGATAACCCGAGGCTTTGAGGAGCAATTACCGCCCGATCATAAACAGAAGGACGACACTCGCACCACAAGCTGCTCGAATTATCGGCTTGCTTTTCTGCTTGTCGTCTAATTTTATTCATTTATTCTGACTTTTTGCCGTAACTGGGCAAATGTCATCGGCAGGGGGTTTCGAGTTCTGTCTTCCTCACACTCACACAGCTTTGTTTCCTCCTTTCTTTTAGCTGCTGTTTTTACACATCGCCACTTTATTAGGACGGCAGTAATCATCGAATATAGCAGAAGAATTGGCGAGGAACTGAAATTGGAGATATTAGAAAGCATCTGATCCTCTGGAACTTTTGGACACACAAGGGTCTCAATTCAATTCAGTTTTATTTTATTTGTTTAGCGTTTTTTACAATGGTTGTCGTTTCAAAGCAGCTTTACACAATCAAAGATAATTATACAACGTGAATGAAACAAAAATCAGTTTTCCCTGATGAGCAAGTCGACGGTGGAAAGGAAAAACTCCCTGACGGAATAGGAGGAAACCTTGAGAGGAACCAGACTCAGAGAACTAATCTATATTTGGGTGAGAAACAGGTAGCAGGAATTATGCAGTCAAACAGTGTGTGTAAGCAACTGTAGTCACAGGTCCTCAGAAAACAGCTGAAGTGTCTTCATGGTAGAGTGGAAGTGTCCTCAGTCACCATGGTGATGTGACGATCATCAACCAAAAGCGGGTCAACAGGAAGGTCGGACAGGTCCAGAGTGAAGAGGGGGTCTGGATCAAAGGCAGCTCAGGAGTGGCAGATGTAGCTTGACAGAGAGAGAGAGAGAGAGAGAGAGAGAGAGAGAGAGAATAAAGAAAAGAAAGAAAGAAAGAGAAAGAAAGAAAGATTATTCAAAGTGTCGAGATCATTCAAAATACTTACAGACATAAACACCTTGTTAGTGGCGAAAATCAGAGACAAACAACCAGATTAGCTTTAAGAAAGGAGGCTAATTAGCTACTCATTACTTTTACAGTGTGCAGAATGTCTCATAATGTGTTACCAAAACTTCTCAGACACAAATTCCATAAATGGTCAGTTTCTGCCCGGTGGGGGTGATGTAATGCTGTGGGGAAAGTTCGAAATGTTCTTTAATGGATCTGAATCGCATTTAAATAGCTTAATAGCAAGAATGAGATTAGTTTAATATTTCTAATAAAGTCTGCAGTGTGTGTGTGTGTGTGTGTGTGTATGGTAGAGAAAAAACAAAAGAAACCCCATATTTCAGTATATAATAAGCCAATCAGCTGAATAGGTGAAATAGACGAAAGAATAACAGAAGAAAAAAAAACATCCAGCTGACTGGAGAGGAGCCAAATACACACTGATGCTCAAACAGCAAACACACACTCACACACTCAACACCTGTCCTTACCACCTGGCTGACCCAACATGTGTGTCAGCGAGAGCCAGAAACGTGTGTACCTGTGAGAGGTGTGTGTGTCTGTGTGTGTGAAAGAGAGCGAGAAAGAGAGAAAGAATGGAGCATTGATATCAAGAGTGTCTGTGTTTTTTTAGATATCTATGTATGCATGTGCTCATGGATGCGTTGTTGGCTCCCTCCGTGTGTGTGTGTGTGTGTGTGTGTTGCCTGATAAAGCTCGGACTATCAGCAGTCGTTCACTCCCCTTTTCATGCCGTCCAGCATCATTTGCATGCTGTAATTGGATCTCGTCGAGTGCCAGATAATTGTAATGTTTGGTAATGAGACGCATTTTTCGCTTCTTTTTTTATTATCATCATAATAATTAATATTATTATTATATTCTCTGAAAGCTGCTGCATTTCATCAGGCTCGGTTTTGCAGCGATAATTCGTACGCCAAGTCCAGAGATTGTGTGTGTTCTCAATGTGGTTTTGTTATAATGTAGTAATTAGGAGACCAAAAACTAAACATGTTTCTCTTAATGATACTAATTATAAAGACTGCTACTATTATTCATTTCTTTATTTTAATTAATAGTTGACGTATACGACTACAATGATGCACAAAGGAATGGAAAAAGACAATACTGGTGGTAACTTTACGCTTCTGTTCATTATTGTCACCACAAAGTGTGAATCTATTTCAGTCAGTTAATCTGTTAGTATGTAACTATAGTTAGCATAGTAACGTTAGCTACATTAAGAGCCACACAGTTTAGTTTAACTCATGTAAACAAATGTCGCCAGAAGTCAGGTACAAAAACACTCAGTTTCCTGATTCTGTTATTTGGTGACTCTCTGATTCAATGTTTTTCTAAGTTCATGATTTCCTCTTAATACCTTTTAAATGTTTTGAGTCACTGATTTAGTGATTATCTGATTTCCTCATTCTCTGACTTTCTGTTTGCCTGATTTTCTGACTCTCTTATTCTGGAAAATCCCTGATTCTTTGATTCTCTGATTCTTTAATTCTTTGTTTTTTAATTCTCTGATTCCTTGATTCTCTTACTCTTGATTCCCTGATTCTCTGATTCCTTAATTTGCTGATTTCTTGATTCTCTGTTTTCTTAATTTGTTGATTCACTAATTCTCTAATTCCTTGTGTCTTTAATTCCTTAATTATCTGATTTCTTGATTCTATGATTCCTTGATTTTTTGATTCCTTGATTCTCTGATTCCTTCGATTTCGTGATTCTCTGATTCTGTGATTCTTAGATTTCTTGATTCTGCACTTATTTGAACCTCTGATTCCTTGATTCTCTGTTTCCTTGATCTTCTGATTCTTTAATTCTCTGATTTCTCAATTTTCTAAATATTTGATTCTCTGATTCTTTGATTTTCTGATTCCTTTATTCCTTAACTTTCTGATTCTCTGACTTTTTGATTACTTTGATTCCCTGACTATCTTATTTTTTATTTCCTGACTTAATGATTCTCCAATTTCCTGATTCATTGATTTTCTGACTCCATGACTTTCTGATTCTTTGATTCTTCAACTATCTACTTCTTTATTTCTCAGATTTTCTGACTTTATAATTCTGATCTTTAAATTCCTTGATTTACTGATTCTTTGATTCTTTGACTGTGATTTCATGATTTCTTATATTTCCTAAGATTCTTTAGTTCCTTTATTTGTTTGTTAATGACCAATTCATATAAAAATCGATGCAAGTTGCAATGTTATTGTTATTGCCAATATATTTCTGTTTGTTAAAGAATAATTTATACAATAAGAATTTTTTTATCATGATTTATTTTACTGATTGTTAGTTTGGTAATAGGGACCACTAGACACATTCTAGAAGCTTGTGGACTTCCTGGTTCTTTGTTGTGCGAAGTTTGTGGGTTGGGCTGAGAACAGGTGCGGAGTGTGTCGCCGTGCTCAGCTTATTGATCTGTAGTGCTTTTCAGGGTAACAGTTGGTAGAGCAGATTGGGGTGTTGAGCACCGAGGAGAGACGCTGGCACGTCGCCCAGGTGTCTCTGAGAGGAGAAGACACACGTGTGCTGAACAGATTGCTAACACACACCGCCATATTGTGAGGACACCAACCTTTTGACATCATTTTTCAGGGAAAAATCTCGTTTCTTACATGGATCTTTTGTTTTTTCAATTACTTTGCGTCCGTTTCCTTTCTTTAAACTAACTGATGGTATTTTTGTTTGTTTGTTTTTGTTTGTTTTGTCTATATGATCTTTTCCCCATCATCTACTATTGTCAATAATCTCAATTTCCTGTTCAATTGTTTATTTATTTAATCATTTATTTGTTTATTGTTTTTTTATGTTTATTTGTTTGTAGGTTTGTTTAATACTCGATCTCACCTTATTAAAATACAATATGAAACATTACAATATTTAATATTTATGTTTTTGTTTGTTTGCTTGTTTGTTTTTTATGACCAGATTTTCATTAAATCAACAGCTTATTGCGTTTGTGGATTGGGCTTTATTTATTCGGTTGTTTGCTTGCTTGCTTTTTTTACCAGCCCTTTTCAGTTTAAAGGTTTGTTTGTTTGTTTGTTTGTTTGTTTGTTTAATATATTCTATATGTAGTCTAACTTGATTGATGTTTTATGTTTGTTACCAACTAGATATATTTCTTCATGCAAATAACGAATGTTTGTTTGTTTGTTTGTTTGTTTGTTTGCATATGACCCCCACACAATTATATTACATTTGTTTGTTTATGTTTGATTGTTTGATTAACTACAACACTCTATTAAGTTAATTAAAGATCTGCTTGTTTGTTTTTCCTTAAATCAGTAAATCATATTTGTTTGTTTGTTAATTTGTTTTAATTCGCTAATAATTACACTCTAAGTTTGTTTGTTTGTTCGATTGTTTGTTGGATTGTTTGTTTGTTGGATTGTTTGTTTGTTTGTTTGATTGTATGGTTTCTTTTTATTAACTTTCAACAAATATTATTACTTTTATTGTTTGTTTAATAAGCCTTCAAAAGAATATAAGTTTGGGCCCCCACCACACCAGACATACTATTACATTAGTGCTAGAACTGTTAATATTAATTAAACAGATCTTTGGGGGCCCCAAAGCACATGGGCCCTTAAAATCGTCCTAATTCCCCCCTTAGTGGCTTCCCTGGCTTTGCTAATGTTGTTCTATATTTGCTGTTTCCTCAGTAAAAGGTGTTCAGTGTTCAGGAATTTAGCCTGAAGGATCAGGTAGAAACTCGACCCTGTTCCATATCTGAGGTACATACCGTAGCGTGCTATCATTATACTCTTCTAAAGATCACATCTAATAGAAGATCAACCTGACAACCAGCAGTGTGTGAACTCCAGGAAGTAGAAACTCGGCTTAGATAAAGCTAAACTTTACTTCCACTTCTTATCTTTTACAGATTCTTTAGTGTTCAGTGTGAAAAGGAATGTGTGTGTAGTGTTAAAGAGAGAGACGTGCTGTAACACCTGACAGCTCCGTAATGACATTCCGCTCATCCTGATACATTAACATGAGGATAATTCATAAGTCAAGAGAGAGAGAGACAGAGAGAGACAGAGAGAGAGAGAGAGAGAGAGAGAGAGAGAGAGAGAGAGAGAGAGAGAGAGAGAGAGACAGAGAGAGAGAAAGAGAGAGAGAGACAAAGGGAGAAAGAGAGAGACAGAGAGAGAGACAGACAGATAGACAGACAGAGAGAAATTTGAATTTGAGAAAGAGACAGAGAGAGAGAGAGAGAGAGAGAGAGACAGAAAGATTGAGAGAGTGGGGGAGAAAGAATAGGAGAGAGAGAGAGAGAGAGAGAGAGGGAGAGATGTGCTACAATGGCATAATTACATTTTATTTTATTATTGACTTTTAGCCGAGGTTGTAGGGCTCCTGAAATGAGTTCGAGAGCAGATTATTCGTCTCCCTGAAGATACGCCGAGACAGTCGAGCCATCCATCTTCTCTCTTCCGCATTCTTTAATTATTACTTCGACGTTCCCAGGATTATCGTCTCCAAGACTGTGAATAAGAAGAGAATCTTGGGACCAGCCTTTATTATCATACAGAGCAGTTCGTGGAACGTGATTGGACGATACAAAGTGTTTGAAGTTCTGTAGATCAGCAGAATTCCAGAGTTAATGAGCTGCAGGTACTCGTTAGAGTTCTTATAGACTTTAATTTAAAGGTTCGATTCCTTAGTCAGAGAAAACGTCTAATTCATTCATGTGAATTTTAACATTGTGAATCAACCAAATGAATCAATTGGATTTTAAATGCAGTTTCTGTTTGATTAAATTCCTGCAGCCCAGTCGATTTAGAGTCAGAAAATATTCAAATCTGCAAAATTAAAATTATGTACATGAGGGTTGACGTTAATCCAAATCAAAATATCAACTGAATTAATTATTTTCTGCGGGTGAGTCAATTCAGAGTCAGAAAAAACATCTGATTCTTACATTTTTCCATACTTTGCCATTAAATTGAATCAAAATATCAAATGAATTCGTTTGATATGAATCATTTTGATTCTGAGACTGAATCAGCATTCTGTTTTTATTTTTAATTCCTGCAGGTGAATTGATTCAAAGTCAAAATACCAAATGAACAAATTAGATTCTGAGTCAAAATCAGCTCGGTCTATGATCCATTTTAGCAGCTGATTTAATTTAAAGTCAGCAAAACATATTATGGTAAAATTATCTGCCATTTAACTGAATCAAAATATCAAATGAATTAGTTTGATTCATAATTTAGGTGAGTCGCTTTGGAGTCAAATCAATTTCTTGCTCAGCTCAGGCGCTTTTGGATCCTAACACATTCAGACAAAAAGAATGCGAGTCGTTCGCTGCACCTTTTCTCCAATATCTTGTTGTGCCAGGAACCAGAATTTGTTGGAACGAATCCAAATCCGTAAGAACTTCCTCTTTAATCTGTTCAGCGAGGTCGAAATCAAACAGACGTGTCGGTGTCGTGACAGACAACATGTCCTGCCACAAGCACTTGTGGCCTTTGTTTCCATGACAATCATCGAGACAGCGTTGCAGTGTAGGGGATGAAGTAAAGTGTGACCACCGCCAATTAGCCTAATTCGTTTAAGCAGAAACGCTTCCTCACCTCAAATTAAATTTCGGCACCGATTCCTTCGCAGTGCGTCGTACACGCCAGAAATTGAAAATCAGAAGTGCTCTTTGTCATCATCCGTGTTGGCGTCGGTGTGCTTAATGGACCGGACAGCGCAATTGGCAGCTTGTGTTATGTAACGTCGTAGCGCATTAAACTGCTAGCACTCACGTTTCGTAGCATGCGTTCGAAAAACGTGTCACTGCAGGTTCGCTACAGCGATAACAAATGTTTACATACAAATCTACAACAAAAGCACAGAGGTTCTATTATCATCCCACACAGAACATGCTAACATTAGAAACATTTATTTAGTTTTGTTTTCTGTTATCCAATTATCTACAAAGCCTAAACTCGTCTTATTCTCAGGGAGTCGAGACTCTTTTCAGGATTAAAGAATTTTTTAACAGCTACAGTAGAACTGAATAACCTGAATAACTAACAACTCCAGTTTTTACGATTTGGTTTCATTACCAGGTTGTAATCATTTACATTTTACAGCATTTGGCAGATGTTCTTACCCAGAGCGACTTACATTCCCTTTTTTCATGCAACTGAGCAATTAGGGGTTAGGGATCTTGCTCAGGGGCTCAACAGTGGCAGTTTGCTGGTGCTGGGAATCGAACCCAGATCTTCCAATTAGCAGTCCAACACCTTAACCACTGCTCTACCACTTCGACCACTTTTTTTTTAGTTTGTGTAGTTTGACGTTACTATGACTGACTAGCGCTGTAAGAAACATTTTGAAATTGTATTAAAAATTAAATAAATATATTTTGGTAAATAACAAAAGACTTTTTCTTTTTGTGTCTGAGGCTTTTAACAACGAGAGAATCTTTAGATAGGTGTTTATTAACAAACTTAATTCAAATATCAAATTACTAAGACGTTGAAATTGTTTTATAGCTACCTTTAGCTAGTTAATTTGCATAAATACATTTGATTGGATAAACCCTAATACAGGTGATGTTACTGAAGTCAATAAGGGATTTTCAGTATTATTTGTCATAGATTGTAGATCTTGGCAGTTATTTCCTGCATAAGCTGTTACCATAGAAACAATAAGATTACTAATTATCTTCTGTTCGACCAATCAGAAGAGAGAATTCATCATGTTATTTTTTTTTCTAGAGTATGTGGTGTTGAGGTGATTTTCTCCGAATAAAAGTCCTCAGTGTGGGAACAGTGATGACAGCCTGACCTTCTAGTGCTGTAAGCAAATGAGCTCGGCTTATTAAGGGATGACAGCGAGGAACAGCGCAAACGCAGAGACTCGTCATTAGCCAAGTAGCAGAGAAGATATTCCTCTCATCTGACATGACAAGCAGCGAAAAATCTCTCTCTCTCTCTCTCTCTCTCTCTCTCTCTCTCTCTCTCTCTCTTTCACGATGCTGTCTCTCTCGCTCTCTGTCTCTCTGTCTCTGTCTTTTACCCTGCCATCCCTCTCTCTCTGTCTTTTATTCTTTTTCACCCTGCCGTCTCCCTCTGTCTATTTATTTCTCCCTTTCTCTTTCTCATGTTTCTCTCTCTTCTCTCTTCGTCTCTCCTTGTCACCGCGTTGTCTTCCTCTCTATCTCTCTGTCTCTGTCTCTTTCTCTCATACTCACTCTGATGTATCTCTGTATTTTTCTGACACTCTGCTGTCTCTTTCTCTCGCCTTGCAGTCTCTCTCTTTCTCTTTTTCATTCTCTTTGTTTCTCTGTCCTGAGCTTTCTTTCTCACACATGGTGTGAGGTAAAGATACATAAGTGCTAAAAAAAGGACCTTAAAAACATGCGAGAGTGTAAAATTTGTAGGAACAAAGCCTGGTGTGTGTGTGTGTTTGGAGGATCATGAGGACCTCTGCCATTTTCCAGCAGGTGAAAGAGCAGATATCTGGTATCTCCAGCGTCATTCGGCGTGACTGCATCCTGATGGTTTCCAGCTGCGCTGTACTGAGTGCTGTGATTAATGACTCTTAAAGTGATGCGAACCCCCGCGTCCCGCTTACACGAATATCTTCGCCAGCAGGTAAGCCTGAAACCCCTGCGAGCTTGGCACGGGGACGAGTCTGGGCCTCCAGCGTCAACGTTATGGCCCTCAGAGAATAGTCGAAGAACGAAGCAAGAAAAAGCTGCAAAAGCACAAGACGAAAATTTCAGCTAGTTTAATTAATAGCAAATAAATAATGTTTTTATTAATATTTTAAGTTCAATTACTTTGGAATTACATCCACCTTGAATGAAATCTTTTGATAGCTATAGCTGTAATGCTAGCTACAGTGTGTAGTGAGGTATGTGAAGTCCTGGTTCCTGATATTTGTCCATGTTTGATTCACTTTCTGCAAGTGAGTTGATTCAGAGTCAAGTCACTTAAAGAGTCAAGTGCCGAAAGACTTGTTTCGCATTCTTTTAAATCTGCAGAGCCAAAGACGGTCACATATTGCACGCAGGCCACCACTGTACCCTTAAACAGCCGTCCAACAAACTCACGCTCTTAGTCTTACGCCAGATTCCGTCTGACCCCAAAACGAAATTCAATAAACACGAAAGACATGCTGATCAAGAGAAGGTTTAATTGTTGCTTTTGGCTCCTCAACGTTGCTTTTGATCCTTTCCTCTGAAGATCCCCGGGTGCTAGACTAAATATATACACGTTTCTAACCTTCCAGTTCTCCTCCATCTGCGACTGAATGAAAATCTGGCGACGAAGTGATCGAAAGCTCTTGCAGCCAATCGGTATCCCGCTAGCCGCAAAATTGATTTCACTTAAACCAACAGTGGTGGCAAAGTTCTTCATTACACCAAATAATTCTTTCCATCTTCTGTTGCTTTACAGAAAAGATTTTGGAGTTCTCCAAACCAGATGTTTCACCGAAAGGTTTCACTTTTCAACCTTTGAAATAAATCCCCAACAAATTAAAAGGGATGCGCACAAAAACTCCTAATCATTTCTCCAGGAGAACGCTCCTCGGGACGTTCCAGCGAGTTATGGTGTTATCATTCCACACTGACAGCACGCTATTATTCCGAGGATAGTCGGCTTGCGGATTGGGTTTCACTCCGTGTTCCTGAAGTTCTGGACCTGCTGTGCCCACTCATAACCGACTGACTTTTAGGACTTCATAAGTTTTTCCCAGGAAAAGCAGCAAGGTTTAAGCTGTAATATTAGACAATGTCTTTAGAGATGCCAGATCCTCTATGTCATGAGGTATGACTCCAAAGATTTCAGGGATTGGAAGAGTGCCCTTCTCTCTGAGTGCATTTTTATATTAGGAAGGGAAAAAATTAAGCAAAAACAGAAAATCCCAGGGGTGTGTGCAAGTGGGAACCAACTTCTCCAAAAAAAAAAAATTGGGCCAGTGGCCAGATTCTGCTTCCGATCTGGCCTTAAAACTGTGTCTTAAACCAGGGCTCATATGATGTCAGTGGGCGGAGCTTTTAAAACAGCCTGCAGATGAATGGCGCCATTTATACAAGATAATCGATAATTAAGATAAATGAACAACAATTAAATATGCAACATGGGTCATGGAGCGATGACGGTTACATGCTGGTGATGCAGAGGTTTCTGCTTCCTACCAGTGGAAACACAAGCCAGGTTCTGAAGGTTCTTAAGGTTCAAGTGTGACCCTTGGTCGAGCACCGGCTCCAGTCCCAGTGGAAACTATGAATGATGTTTTAAGCTTCTGTTTATTTGGCAATTCTCACACATTAATGAAGTGACTTTCTTCCCACAGTCGCTAGAATTAACTCAACATCCAAATCCTGCTGGTGAGTTTGTTTCGCTGATAATCTGTTCACCACTTTAACGCCTGATGTTGATAATCCTGCTTTTTTATATAAATCTCCCAAAGGATTTCATGTACCTACTATCATATTCAGTACAAAAATCAAAAAAGTGGAATATTCCAAGGCATGTGATCGTAACTGACAGGTAAATCTTGATGTTCAGAGAACGACCGGTGAATAGAGAGAATTGCAGGATGGGAGTTTGATTGAATTTGACTTTGTGTTAACCCCAGTGGCCCCATGAACGCTTTGCGCTACTTTCCCTCGGACAAACTGACAAGCTTTCTATAAAAACCAGCTCCGCTCTGGAATTTCGCCTGCACTTTGAACAAACTGGCTGGAAAAAGGAAAACTTGGCCAGTGTACAGATGTCAGCGAGTTGTATGCGAAAGTATTACTGTGGTCCATTTGATCTGACATTAAACGGCACAGGTCTACCTGGAGACTGAAAGGAAACCAGAACTCGATCTCTACAGTCTCAGACCTCAACCATTATTAAAGCCTTTCTCGTCCTTTCGCAATAACAGTATCAGTGTGAGCGCTGATCTGTTGTTTTTATTGATGTGTTTGATTTGAAATAATTGAAAGCATGTTCCAGGGATTGAGTAACCACTGTTCGAGGCGGGGACTTCAAACTTCTGCGGCTTTTTCCCGTCTTGCACCCACTTGCCGGGTCACATTTCTCTATTTCCATCTAAAAACAGATATATAGAGTGAAGATATTCAACCACCTGTAAGCAGGTTTCAGATAACTAACGTTAATGTGACGTTCATAAAAAAAACATTGAATATATGTTAGAATTCTACAATTTACAGCATCAAGGTGGCAATTTAAATCCTTTTCCTCCACAAATCATAATTCAGATCTATTCAAAATATTCCACAAGTGACAGCATTCAAAAATTTCTGAAGACCACGAGAAAAGGAAATGGGAAGTTCATTTTTTCTAAGGGTCTTTTCGGCATTTGGCATAACAAACAGGTATTAAAAAATATCAGAATATAAATATTTTAAAATCTTTAATCATCTCCTGGGTCCAGAGTTTGAAATTCTGCACTGGATGACATCACAGAGCAGAGTAACATCAGGTTATTAATGGTTCCGCCGTTGTGTCTGTAAGCAGAGGTTCCTGTAACGTTCTCCGTGCATCCCTCAAGATTAGATTAATACCAGAATGTGACTGTTTGACAGACTCCTTCTTCCAGTTATGGATGAGGTTATTTACATGGTGCATGATGAAATCCCTGAGATGGATGTCCTACTACACATGTGGCTGATGTTGTAAAAGAAATCACTGGCTCATTGACTAATCGAATGTGCAAGGGGGTATCATTTTGTCCCTCAAAGAAAGAAAACTAAAGGAATAGTGAAAGCTGGTTGGTGGTTGTAGATATCTGAATTCTGGCTGAACTCTTTTTAGGATGCTGCATGGGGATGATGAGCGGCTGACATCAGACCCATGAAAAGACATGATATCTTATTTTCCTGAGCCGGACTGACACAAATTCTACCACATTATCCTAATGTTTCGCTCATGACTGCAAAAAAAGAGAGAGTTGTGCTGTGGAATGGAGGTACTTTTAAGCAGATGTGGGTAAGGATGAGTTTTGCTTTTCATTTAGATAATTTGTTTGTTCCTGATGGGGTGAATGAAGATGTCCTGGAAAGAGCAGTCTAAATGGAAGTCTGACACTTCAGAGTCATCAAATTAAGTGAAAAGGACTGGCAAGCATGTGCACCCAATTGAATCTGTCAAGCTGAAATCTAAGGCATGTTGACTTGAGGGGTTTACACTATAGAGAAAAGAAGAGTTTCTCACACTGTCCACAACAGCATGGCAACAGTGATTGCTTCTTGCTGGAGTATCATCGTTCCTAGTTCCTTTCTTTTCTCAGTCAGGATTGAGGTGGAGCTGAAGGCTGGGAAACAACCTGGAGGTGGCATCAGTTTCTCAGTCACTACTTTATCCTGGTCAGAGACACTGGTCAGAAGAACTCAGGGCACTAAAAAAGCAGCATGCCCATACATTCACATCAAGGATCAGTTCAGACCTTCCTGCACCAGTCCCCAAAAAACTAGAGAACCATGAGGAATTCACATGGAGGACCAGTGATCGTTGTTACAGAACTTTCACCTTAACCTTAAGAATGAACTACGGGTCTCTTGTAAAGCTTGGGAGGAGATTGTTTCAATGTGACTATCAAGATAAAGCCTGTTTTAGATCCTACTGTGTCAATCTACTGTATGTGTGATCAGCCTCATGATATCCACTTGGATGTAAAGGAGAAGGCAGGCCAGACGCAGGGGGCAGTACACCACTTTCAAGGTAACAAGGGATTAAACATGAGTGTCCAGTTCTAGCTAACAATACAAAGAGGGTCGAATAGTTGCTGGTCCAGAACTATCCTAAAGTTATGTCTTGTCAAGAAAAAAAAGGAAGACAATTGGATCAAAGATTAGAAGAGTCAAATAGTCTCCAAAAGGCTACACTGACTCTGTTACCCCAACCCCAACATCCCCAGGAAGGACAACAAGGCAAGTGAGGTTTTGCAAATTACTGGAAATTAGCATAACTGCCATGTTCTATTCATCAGAGGAGAGACTTTAATGATTTCTGCTCACCCTTTTTCTCTCAGCGTGGCTGTGTTCGAGAGCCAGCGGTAAACCCCATGCAGGTCAAGGCATCTTGTTCGGATTGATATCGCTCACAGTGTAATGCGGAGCAGATTTGCAGCAAGAAAGCTCATTGCAATTTCCTTTCATGCTCATCGTCCTTCTCTGCGGGCTCTTTAAAAACATGCATAAGGAGACCAGATGCAAACAAAAACGCATGGTTACATATGTGTACACATCCCGTGGCTGCATTCGAACAGCTAATCTAACACTTGGCCCAACGGGTCTCGACACGCTAGCTCTGCCAATCGGCTGGTGTCTCTTCACGGTGGGAATGTTTGCTCATATAAGCTGTAAAACTAGGAACAGCCTTTCTCCAGAATTAAAAAAGGCTGCTTGAGGGCAGTTGGAGAAGCGAGACTATGGAGGAACAACAGACAATGGCGTGTAAAACCCCAGCGACTAGCCGCATTAGATCATATCGTACAAGGCAAAAACATGTTGTCAGAGTAGGGCCTTCAAGATAAGTTGATAAGGTGGCGGTGTAACGGGGTCTGGTGAAGAGATCAGGGAACACCACGGCATTCCAGGCTGGAATCGGCGCAGTGGTCAAATCGGCTCCAGTGCAGAAGGCATCTGTTACTGATCTGCGTGGTTGGTAAGCGATTCCTCATAAACATCCCTCACCAGTTCATTAGAAGTGTGTGTGTGTGTGTGTGTGTGTGTAGTGTTGATAATCTACTCTGATGAATGCAGTGTGCTAGGACCCTGCACAGTTCCTCTGTCTGCAAGACTCTTAGCCTGGGAGTTACACTACAGCCAATAAATTACAGAAGAACAAATACGGCGCTTTCTCGTGGTCCAACCAGTAACTTCATTAAACAAGAGTTCAGAAAGTTATCGGCGCGTTAAACGTCAGTTATTTTCAACTGGAATCAGGAAAAACTCCTTGACTTCTTGTGGATCATCACTTCATGCAATTGTGTGTGTGTGTGTGTGTGTGTGTGAGGGAAAAATTGACATCTGTGTTCTCAGTCATGATGTCATCAAGGTCTTTTCTGCACAGCCCTATAAAACGCTTTTGTCTGTTCTGCTCTGTTAAGCAATTTGGGACAGATTGGTTAACAAGCCAGAAAAATTCCATGGGTCTGATTTGGAATTTGGCGGGAGGTCCGTACAGATGGGGAAAGTTTCAGGCCTGTGTGTAACGAGATATCACACTGGATATTACATGAAAAATTATACAGAATGTTACGCACAGCGTTTTAAAGGGATCACACAGCTCTGATCCTGATCAGAAGCCCTGTGTAAACGCTCAGAGGTTAATGTGCTCAACTGCTGAACAGAAGATCATGGGTTCAAATCCCAGCACCACCAAGCTGCCACTGATGGGCTGCTGAGCAAGGCCCTTAACTCTGTAAGACTCCATACCATAAAAGTTATTTTTATTTAACATTTATTTATTTATTTAATTTTTTTATTTTTATAAATTATTTATACAAACTGTCATTTTATGTTTCTTTTTTTGTGTGATGGTTGCAGTTTACATTATTAACCCAGATTATGTAAATATTTCTCTCTCGCTCTGTCATTTTCTGTCCTTCCTTTTCTCTCTATCCCTCTTTTTCTGTCTTTCTGTCAATCTCTTTATTCTTTGTCATTCCTTGCATGTCTCAGTATATTGCATGTCTCTGTGACTCTCTATATCTATCTCTTACTTTTTGTCTCTCTCTTTCTGTTATTCTCTCTTTGTCTGTCTATCTCTTTGTCTCGCTCTCTCTGTCTCTCTCTGTCTCGCTTTCCCTGTCTCTCTCTTTCTCTCTCTGTGTCTATGTCTCTTTCTGTCTATCTCTCTCTCTCTCTCTCTCTCTCTCTCTCTCTCTCTCTCTCTCTCTCTCTCTCTCTCTCTCTCCCTGTCTCTCTTTTTTTTCGTTTTAGTACATACAGTAGTATCATGAAAAAAAACTTTAGACACACACACACACACAGTCTGCGACAAAAACTTTATATTTTCGGCAGCTGTATAGTATTTTTAGCAAAACTCTTACATCAGTATTAAATCCTGTAGCAGTTTGTACAGATACGTATAAAATCCCGAGGTTAGTATAACCCTAGTATCAGAGTCATGTGTTCCAAAGGACAGGCTGGACATTCCGGATAATTTTTATCCACCACCACCACATGGACTGTTCCCAACGCCGATCCTTCGCCTTTTCCTGATTGGAAAGGATACGCAGCAGGTGTGTAAGCTGGAGAGCCGCTGGGTTTTGAATGGTGGTTGGTCCTGCTGTAGCGTCCGAACCGAATCAGTTCAGGATTTCTGTGGAATCACAGCAGAGATTAATACAAACCAGAGCTTAGACCAAATATGGTCAAATTGTCCAAATATGGTTCCCTTATGATGACTGCTATAGCCACACCCTTTTCCAGATGTTTTTTACTTCATTTGTAAATGTTAGTATCTATCTGTCTGTCTCTCTGTCTCTCTCTCTGTCTCTCTTTCTGTTTTTCTTTCTCTTTTTCTGTATGTATCTCCCTCTCTTTCTTTGCTTCTCTCTTTCTATGTCTCCCACTTTTTTTCTCTCTTTGTGTTTCCCTCTGTCTCTGTCTGTCTCTCTCTCTCTCTCTCTCTCTCTCTCTCTCTCTCTCACTAAAGATTTAAGATTGAAACGTTGCTTTATTAGCGTGACAAATATGTAGATTTGTATTGCTAAAGCGGAAAATACAGACATACAGATAAATATATTGTTCATCATAAAAATAAAATAAAATAAACATATTTATCTCTGTCTCCCTGACTTTCTCTTTTTCTATCTCTGTCTCTCTCTCTCTCTCTCTCTCTCTCTCTCTCTCTCTCTCTCTCTCCCTATCATAAGATAGTCATGACTCCCAAAAATAAGGCAGTAAAACATGTTGATCGTCTAGTTTTATAGTTAGAATTATTTGTTATTGATGTAGATTTCTCACAATCAACGAGCTTGAGCGTCATCTCGTGTCTGCTGTGAGCCGAATGAAACTCGTAAATTTCTACATCGGAGCGTTTTTTCTTCCGTTTTGACGTAAACAGTTTCTCGTTGACGTTTCACATCATTTATCGCTCGTCTTTATTACAGTTCGAGAAAAAAAGGAAAGATTTACAAGCGTGTAAGTAGTAACGTAATTATATAAACCTTCGGAGACCAAATCTACCGTTATAGAACTCATAACTCGCCACAACTTTCCATATGTTACCCTAAAGGACAGAGTGTGTCCTTACTCTCTCCCAGTTATCAGCTTCTTACATATGGTTCAACTTTACACCATCTTTACTTTGAGGCCCGAATACTAACATACACACACACACACACACACACACACACACACACACACACACACACACACACACACACCTGGCTTCCATTACTACACTAAGCCTTCCACTGCAGTAGTGTAAGATAGGACTATCTCAATCAGCTGGAACACTGGTAGCCAGAGAGTAAACACACTCACACACACACTCACACACACACGGCTCCGTTTGGAAAAAGACAGAATTCCGTGTGTGTGTGTGTGTACCACAAAAACCAGACGAAAGCAGTGACTGTGTGTGTTGAGCTCTGACAGCGCAGCAGAGATCAGTACAGGGTTTAAAGCTTGAGTTTGGAGATCTCTGGAGATCCTCGTCTGCTGCTCTGTAGCCTAAATATGTTTATGGCACTGCATGTAAACAATCCAAAAAATACAATTACGTTGCTTTATTAAATGTTTCCGATTCACAATGTACAGTTTAATTCTTACGTTACAGTAAAACTGCTGAGTAGAAGGAAAAAGTAACAGTAATTGTGCTAATATTTATACAGAATTATTCAATTGTGATAGGATCGATGAGAAAGTTCTAAACTTATCGAGCTCAGAATATCACAAAACTATTCGAATTTTAATTGTGAATTATTGACAAAGGAAAATGAGCAAAACTGAATATTATGTGGCATTTAAAATGGAAGGAAAGTGTTAGCGCAGTGGTTAATTTGTTAGACTGCTAACTGGTGGATCGGGTTCGATTCCCAGCACCACCAAGCTGCCACTGTTGGGCCCCTGAGCAAGGCCCTTAACCCAGCATTGCTCAGCTGTATAAATGAGATGAATGTAAGAGGATGAGGACGTCTGACAAATGCCGTAAACAGTTTTGAATATTAAACATTTGAAATTTTATCATAATAAATCTTATCTTTAAACAACATTTTTTTGTTCTGAATTCTTAGACCGCAAATAAATTAAAATCCAGTTTTTAAAAATACACATTCGATTTCTTAAAATAAAGAAGTTCTGACCATTAAATTTAATATTAAATTCCCATCCTACAGAAAGTAGGTCAGAGGTCATCCTCAGGGCCGAGTTATATTAATGATCTAATATTTGATATTAGTTCCCCACTGGATCATTACAGCAGTGTAGTGATGTCACTGTTTAAGATGTTCACGTATTCAGCTCAAACACAGTTTCTAGACACGGTGACATAAACACACCAAACAAACTTTAAAACAAACACCAGAAACTTCATAGACAAATGAGTCACATTCTAAAAACAAGTATAAATAATGTTTAGTTAGGTGGTTTAGTGTTAAGCACTGTTGCCCCACAGTAAGAAGGTTCCGGGTTCGATTCCAGTGCATGGGTCTTTTTGTGTGGAGTTTGTATGTTCTCCCTGTGTGTGTGTGGGGGTTTACTCCGGGTTCTCCGGTTTCCTCCCACAGTCCAAAAACATGTATGTTAGATTGATTAGTGATTCTAAATTGCCCATAGGAGTTTGTGTGTGTGTGTGTGTGTGTGTGTGTGTGTGTGTGGCCCTGTGATGGACTGATGTGTCCCCTCCTGCCTTTCACCTTTTTCAGAGACGGCTGGGATAGACTCCAGCAGATACCCGTGACCCCGAATTAGGGAATAAGCAGGTATAAGAGATGAATGAATGAATAAATGAATAGTTGGTTTGACTTTTCAGAGATTATCTTTTTAGGACTTGGTCAGGACTTTTGTTTTGTTGCCCTGCCAGGCCACCAGAGGGCAACGGAGAGACTTTCTGTTTTTATGTTGTAGATCATAGGTGTGCTTTGTGTTTGTTTATGTTGTCTGTCTGGTCATGTGATTCCACTGTCCATGTGCTGTGTTTCTATTTGTTTTCAGTTCTGTCTTGTCATTGGTTTATTTTGATCATGTGTCCCTCATTGTGTTCAGGTGTTTCTTGTTTAGTTGATTGTTTCTCCCATTAGGTTGTGTATTTATATTTATACCCTGTGCTTAAGTTTGGCTTTGTCGCTTGTCATGGTCAGTGTTTCTCAGGGTCCGGTTCAGGTTCCGGTTGCGGTTAGAACTTTTAATCATTTTTATTCTTCACACAAGAAATTAATTATTAAATACAATTAATTAAATTAGTTTTTATTAAAAGTAAAAAAAAATTTTAAAAGAACATTTTTTTTTTCCATTTTCTAATGTAAAAATAAAGTTTTATAATAATAAAATTGTTAGAAAATTGCAGAAAAATTACATTTTTAAAATTATGTTTTATGGACTTGATATTATAGCAATTAAACTAACAGCTTTTTTAAGCGCTACCTTTTAAAAATAAACAGTATGTTGTATCTAGAAATAAATGTATAGTATCTATGTTTTATCTTAAACAGTTTTTCTAAAAAAAAAAGATTTTTTCAATATAATGTTGCATTAATTTTATTTTTTTTTTTTTTATAACATTTACTTATTCATTTTAATTTGTTAATGTTATTTCTACATAAATGTTAGAATAATGAGAAATATTTATAATGTAATATTCTAAAGTTATATAAAAGAAGTAGTTGTGAATGATGTCATCGGTCTGTACCATGTCTGAACCAGAAAATAGGAATTAACAGAAAATAGAAAATAACACTACACAAAAATTATCTTAAGAGAATATACAATATACACAATGTATATTTCTGTGTGCGAGTGTGTATTATTTACAAATGCGAAGAAATGTAAAGTTTGTGTGGTGCATAAATAAATATATAAATAGTGTTGTGTATTTCACACCATCCGGAATGTACCAAAGCACTTTTTAGAGGGTTGTGTGCGATCGACCTGAACCCTGAGCTGTGTTCTTTTGTCTCCATTCCTGTCAATCACAGCCAAATTGTCATCATTCGCTTCATTCTCACTTGACCCTGCTGACCAAAGGTCCCACAAGGCTGCGCTCCGGGTCCGAGCTACGTTCTGCTTGTGCTCAGAGAGAGGCTCAGTCTGAGGATCAGAGAGGTCGGGATGAGGGCTGTGTGAAGTTGTTCTGTTTAGCTTCAGCAACGTTCTTCACACCAGAACGTGTAGCTGGCTGGTTGTGTGTTGAGGTTGTGTGGTGTGTGATAAAATTGTCTGATGTTTGTGCAAGGGTTAATGGTTGTATTGTACTGTATTGTGCTGTGATGATTAGTGTGTTGTTGCATGATAAATTTGTCTGATAAATTTGTGTGTTGGTTTGTGGTGATGTTTTGCTGTGATTATGATGTTGTGTTAAGTTTTTTTTTTGTTGAGGATGTTGTTGTGTGGTAATGATGTTGGTATTTCAGTTCCTGTGTTATGAATGTTTGTGTAGCTCTGTGTTGCTGTACAGTCATGTTGCTGTTGGTGTGTGTTTTTGTGTTTTAGTTCCACTTTAATTGAGAGATGCTCTTTCAGGAATCAGTTCTTTTGGGAGAAACAGCAACCGGAGAAACTTTTTTCTTTTGCATCTGCAACTTGCGACACTTCTTTTTCTTTGGTGGTGGTTTTTGTGCAGCGTTGCAGGACTTTGGAGCGAACACACACACTCACACACACACACACTCTTCAGTTCATCATGACTGGCTGAAGTTGTTTTTTTGTGAAATGATGCGAGCTGCGTTCACATCTGGCGGGGAGTTTAGGAACGCCTCCGAGCCTGAACCAGTGTCTCTAAACAGCTGTGTTTCCAGACCCCACAATGTTTTGTTGCATTGCATTGATTTTTTTTTCTACCATTTCCCACGTCTGCGCTTTGATCCCACGGGATTATCGGCAGCGAGATTCTCAGGGAAGTGTGTGTACCTCCTAATCAACTCTCAGGATGCCACCATGCCACTTTTTAATCTGCTTATTAATCAGATGTATGGATTTAAACTGACCTGAACAGGCACTTCATACACACTGCTCAACCTGGGACTGAATAACCACACACACACACACACACACACACACACACACACACACACACACACACACACACACACACACACACACACACACACAAGGGATATGAGAATGATACAGGACTTTAACACAGATACACCAGAAGGAGATATAATAAAGTCACAAAGGTGTGTTAAAACAATATAGAGAGAAAACAGAGTGAGATCAGAAATACAAGACATAAGGAGATATCAGAGAGATACAAAGAGATATGAGAGCGATACAAAGAGATATCAGAGAGATATTAAAGAGAGATACAAAGAGATATCAGAGAGATATTAAAGAGAGATACAAAGAGATATCAGAGAGATATTAAAGAAATATCAGGGAGATAGAAAGAGATATCAGAGTGATACAAAGAGATATCAGAGATATTGAAGAGAGATACAAAGAGATATCAGAGAGATATTAGAGGGATGCAATAAGATATTAGAGAGATAGAGAGATACAAAAAGATATCAGAGCAATATTAGATATGTTAGAGATATTAGAGATATCAGAGAGATACAAAGAGATATCAGAGCAGTATTAAAGAGATACAGAGAGATATTAGTTAAGTCTCCTTTATGTTTATATACCGCTTTTTAAGCATCAGAGGCAACAGCTGCAAGAAACCAAAACTCCATCGGTGTTAGCAAAAATTAGCTTGAGCAGATTCTTGTCCGAATTGAATGAAGACAAGGTCTTCATTGGGAAACTGTCTCTGGGGCCTCATCGTGTCTAAATGCTCATCCATTATCGGGGCTGAATACTGACTGAATCTGGTGGTGACAGTGATCACAAAAAAAAAAAACGACTAAAATTAGCATAGCTGTCATTCGACTTATGATGTAACAAGTACACTGTGGGTTATTGGTGGTGTTTCTGAATCAGGTGGTGACCTGATTATTGTAGCCTAACAATCCTTTAATAGATTTAGATTATACAATTGTGTAAGTGTGTTATGTGCAAGCCAGGTTAAAGAGACGGGTTTCAGTCTAGTTGGAGTTTGTTATTCCGGGTATCAGAGTTCTGAAAGCGCAGCGGACGTGAAGGACTATAATAGGATAAGAGTTCAAGTACTGAGGTGTGTTCTAGATTAATACATGCTCTATTTCAAGAATTTTAAGAAATATTAGAGAGATAAAAAAGAGATATTGTAGACACAAACATGTCTAAAGGGAAGGTGCAGACAGATACATTGAGATACACAAAGACGTGAAAAAAATGCAATGATAAGATATAAGTAAAGATATAAAACAAGTAATAACAGAAAGGTACATTAAGTTTTATAGAGAGAGAATCAGATTTACAGAGAGGTATAAGAGAGATGTCAGAGAGATTGAGAGAGATACAGAGAGATACATAGAGATATCAAAGAGATACATAGATATCAAAGAGATACAGAGAGAAATCAGAGAGATACAGAGAAATAATCGATATATATCAAGAAGATACAGAGGATATGAAGGGATAAGGAGGGATATCAAAGAGATACAGAGAGATATCAGCGAGATACAGGGAGATATCCGAGGGATATCGGAGAGATGTCAAAGAGATAAAGAGAAATCAGAAAGATACAGAAAGATAAATCGAGATATCAATGAGATACAGAGAGACGTTAAAAGAGATAATGAGGGATATCAGAGAGATATTAGAGAGATACAGAGGTATATTAGAGATATATCAAGGAAATACAGAGAGATATTAGAGAACTACAGGGAGATATCAGAGAGATATCAAGAGAGAGACCTAGACATGTCAAAAAAGATGTTAGAAGAATTCAGAGAAATACAAAAAGACATAAATCAATAGAGTTAAAAAGACAAAGAAATATCAGAGGGATAAAAGAGACATTAGACAAATACAGAGAGAAATGAAAGAGTTATAAATAAATACAGAGAGATATCAGAGATACAGAAAGTTACAGAGAGATAGAGATACAGAGGGATACAGAGGGATACAGAGAGATATCAGAGAGATATCAGAGATACAGAGAGATACAGAGAGATATCAGAGAGATACAGAGAGATACAGAGAGAAATGTAAGTTATGAATAAATACATAGAGATATCAGACAGATATTGAGAAATATCGGAAAAAACATTGAGTTTTATAGAGATATCAGAGAAATACAGAGAGATACAAAGAAATACATACATAAAATACCAGAGATACAAAAAGAAATAAAAAGAATAAAAAAATAAAAGGTCAATTATTCGATCGATTCTCTTTTAATCTGTAAACAAATTAACTTTAATAGTGTGTAATCAGAAGCTAAGAGTCTCCCCCCCTCTCGGTTTCTCTCTTTCTCTCTCTTTTTGTCTCTTAGCGTTAATGATTTGGAGGTGGTGGTTAGCAAGTGGACGATCGACCTGTTGCCTAATGTGTATGCTAATGGAAAAAAGGCGCATTAGAGCGTGCTGAACTCATAAATAAATGCGCCGCTCTATGATCAGCTCATTACTGAAGAAACGTTCAGCGTTCATTAATCGATTGCGATAGATTCGGGCAAGTTCGGGAAAAGAAAACAGAAGAGAGGAACGACAGGGAAACGCGAGTGTAGTGCTAGCATTACTGTAGCAGGATTAACAGACATTTATGATTGAATCATGTGGATCATCAGGAACACATGGAAATAATGCAAAAATTAACCTAATAAATGGAATCCTAAAAAAGTTTTATTACAACAATTGTGCTAAAATAATTAACATTTGTTTTTATCCATTTGTAGCTGAAAAGTTTTTGACAGAAGCTTCAAAACTGAGAAATTCATTTACTTAATTCATAACTAATTCATTTCATTTCTATTCCAGTTCCTGTGATTTATTATTTCAATATGATCACCTGTTCCGTGTGACTCCTTCATAAATATTTCTGCGTTTGTCTCGACGGTATGTTTTGTTTTCATCATGTTGAATATGTGACCCACATTTTTCCATGTTTTGTCTTTCCGACATCCAGTCGTGTTTCTCAGATTACAAGACTTCAAGTTGGAACATTTTTAATGTAATGAAATTTTAATGAACAGAAGAAAATTGTATTTTTTCAAGGAAGATACAGAGACACAGCAGCTTAATGTCAGGAGAAAGCAAGTAAAAAACCCAACTAACAACTAACAAAACTAACAAAATGGTGAGAAAGAAAGAAAAAGAAAGAAAGAAAGAAAGAAAGAAAGAAAGAAAGAAAGAAAAAGAAAGAAAAAGAAAAACAAGGAGATATCTATAGTAAGATGTCAGAGACACAGTGAGATATCAGTAATACAGAGAGATATCAAGGATACATAGATACAGTGAGATATCAGAGAGATATCAGAGATACAGAAAGAGATCAGAGATACAGTGAGATATCAGATACAGTGAGATAGAAATATCAGAGATACAAAGAGATATCAGAGATAAAGAAAGATATCAGAGACACAGAGAGATACAGTGAGATATCAGAGATACAGAAAGATATCAGAGATAAAGAAAGATATCAGAGACACAGAGAGATACAGTGAGATATCAGAGATACAGAAAGATATAGGAGAAATAAAGAGATATAAGAGATACAGAGAGATATTGGAGAGATATCAGAGATACAGAAAGAAATCAGAGACACAGTGAGATATTAGAGAGATATTAGAGATACAGTGAGATATCAGAAAGATGTCCGAGATATCAGAAATACAGTTAGATATCAGAGAGGTATCAAAGATAGAGTAAGATATAATGGATACAGTGAGATATCGGAGAAATATAAGAGATAGTGAGATATCAGAGATACAAAGAGAAATGAAAGTTATGAATAAATACAGAGAGATATCAGATAGATATTGAGAAATATCAGAGAGATACAAAAAGAAATAAAAAGACAGTTAACGAGTGGACGATTGACTTGTCCACTCGTTAACGAGTGGACGATTGACTTGTTGCCTAATGTGTACGCTAATGACAAAACAAACAGAAAGACTGTTGGAAGAAAGAAAGAAAAGAGTATAAAAGACTTATAAGAAAACAAGCAAACAAAGAAGCAAAACATCGCTGTTTGCTAGAAATAAAAGGATAAAAGAAAAAAAGAAAGAATGAAATGGTTGTTAAAATAAAAAAAAAGGAAGGAACAAAACAGGAAAGACTTAATTGTTTTTTAACTAGTTTTGACTTTTGACCACAGGAGTAACGACGGCTCTCTTTAACTAAACAGGCCGCAAGCAAAACATCTTAGCAGCTGAAGTTATGAGTGTGTGTGTGTGTGTGTGTGTGTGTGTGTGTGTGTGTGTGAGAGAGAGAGAGAGAGAGAGAGAGAGAGAGAGAGAGAGAGAGAGAGAGAGAGAGAGAGAGAGAGAGAGAGAGAGAGAGAGAGAGAGAGAGAGAGAGAAGAGAGAGAGAGAAGAGAGAGAGAGAGAGAAAAGAGAGAGAGAAGAGAGAGAGAGAGAGAGAGAGAGAGAGAGAGAGAGAGAGAGAGAGAGAGAGAGAGAGAGAGAGAGAGAGATAGAGAGAGAGAAAGAGAGAGAGAGAAGAGAGAGAAAGAGAGAGAGAGAGAGAAAAGAGAGAGAGAGAGAGGTTTATAAACGTGTGTATACGCTTCGCTGGTGTGTGAATCAGGAGGAAAAGAGCTTCATGAGGAGTGTGTATTCAGACTAAAGGCGTATTTTCTCTTCACACCTGTTCCATTGAGACATTCCTGTGCATTCACTTCTGTATACACACACACACACATACACACACACACACACACACACACACACACACACACACACACACACAACACGCTTTCCCCCCTCCCCCCTTTCCCCCCGGCTCTCTGAATCCGACACAAATTTGTTGCACATCCATGAAATGATTTACTCTCCAGCAGCAGTTGTTGCTCTGTGCGTGTCTGTTTTCTCAGCCTGTCATGTTGCAAACACACACACGCACACACACACACACACACACGCACACACAGCAGGAGAGGTTTAGCATAGCATTCCTGAGACCACACATCTTGTAGAGTGTGTGAAAGGGTTTCTTTATGCTCCTCCTTCACGCTGCCGCTCTCTGACCTTCACGCAGTTCCAACTGCATATCAGCCGCTCGATACAATCATCTGCATTTTATATTAAACATTATTATTATTATTATTATTATTATTTTATTATTATTATTAAGATTATTGTTATTATTATTATTAAGTTTATTGTTATTATTTTATTATTATTATTATTATTATTATTATTATTATTATTATTATTATTATTGTTATTATTGTTATTATTTTGTTATTATTTTATTGTTATTATTTTTATTATATCATAATTATTATTTTTTATTATATCATAATTATTATAAGAGAGAAAGAAAGACAGACAGACAGACAGACAAAGAGAGACACAGAAAAAGAGAGACACAAAAAGAGAGACAGACAGTTCAAGCCAAAGACAATTCAAGCAAATATTTAAAAACAAACAAACACAAAGTGAAACTATAAAGAATTAATCAAAAAAACAATGACGGAATAAATAGATTGATAGATAGGGTTCGCTGAAACACTTTACGCTATAAAACCAAGTGTAAAAATTGACAAATGATTGTTGTAAATATTGTTGCAGAGCTTTGGGGTGTGATCCTGTGTCATTTTCTGTTTTTTTTCAGTTCAGTCTCTTACACTAACTCCCTATATATGAGCACTTCCTGTCTACCAGGAAGTGATGTCACGGCACGTCACGGAATGTTCCCTCCTCTCGCAACTCATCACTTTAGGGCGATTTGTCTGTTTGAAGTGTAAAGCTGTAAGAGTTTAGCGTTTATCCTGCACACCCGCGGGGCAGTAAAGCGATACCACCTGTGAGAGGCGCCAGGGGAAAAAACTCGACCGCCCAGTGAATAGAACAATGATGATAACAATACTGTCCATTGTGTGTGTTTATAAGACAGCAGCGTCAGGGAGGAAAACACGCCTGGAACAACAACATAAAAGATGTCTGTGAGATCAGACCATTAGAACATCCAACTGGTGTCCCGTGAGATTAGACCTTCTCCCGCTTTCTACTGCAGAAATACAAATACAATTACATTACAGTAGCAGACAAAGTCCTGCAATAGGGGCTAAAACGGTTAGAACGGTTGGGTTGTTGATGGTTGCATTGAGTTTTATGCCCCACTACTGGCACAGCTGCCACTGTCGTGCCCTTGAGCAAGGCACTTACCCTTTTTCTGCTCCAGGGGTGCTGTATCATGGCTGACCCTAACTTTCTAGGCTGGGGTGTGCAACTGTGCAGTAATTTATATATGATAACTAAAGACCTACCTAATACACACTTACTATAACATACATTTTATGCAGGTATCCAATCAGCCAATCACGTCACAGAAACCGAACGGCACTCAAAAGCTTCCGTTAACGTTACATTTTCTGCCATTAGACAGACATTTTGTACAGCTGAACTGTTGAGAGTCAAGGGCCTTGATCAAGAGCCCAGCAATGGCAGTTTGATGTTACTGGGAATTAAACCCATGATCCTTCAATCACCAGTCCAATGCTTTAAACAACTGGGTCATCACATGCCCTTACAACACGTTTCATATCAAACATCAGCATAAAGGAAACATCTGATCAACTGTGATGTGGTGGGCAGTGGTAGTTCACAGGGGTTCTGCTAGCAATTTTGGGCTCTATGACAGAAAAGTATGAAGTTTTGTCCCCTGACACACCTGACACCTGACTTCTGGGGGCCCTTAAAGTGCTTGGGTTCCTATAATCGTCCTAACTTTCCCACTTTGCTGTGCCTCTGGGTAGCTCAATGGTTAAGGTGTTGGGCTGCTGATTAGAAGATTGTGGGTTCAGATCCCAGCACCACCAAGCTGCCACTGTTGGGCCCCTGACGACGGCCCTCAAAAATGACATAACTTATTAAATCATCGCTTTTTACAGGCTGTGGGAAGCAGAACAGCATTTACCGGAATCACGACCACAGGTTTGGGTTAGCAAGCACTGAAACGGGTGACTCCTTCCCCTAAATGATACCCCCTTTTACAGAAAACTGCCATATTATCAATTACTTAATTATATTAAAGCTTTTGACCTTTTGACCAATCAGAACAGAGGATTTGTTGAATGCTGTAGGGAAGTGAAGCTTCAGCTTTTCATTTCAAGTTCACAGACGGTCAAAGCAGCTGCGGGACTTTTCTCCGTCTGTTTCCCTTCCAACAAGACCCTACAGAAGTGTGTGGGAGAGAGAGAGAGAGAGAGAGAGTGTGTGTGTGTGTGTGTGTTCTGCCTCTGCACAGCTGGCTAAATGAAGAAGGGAAGGGTTTCTATCACAGAGCCGAGAGACCGTATCCACCATGTAATATTTGTTCATCGGCTTCTCGCATTTGGAGCTGCTTAGCTAAGCCCCTGTACCCCGGGGTCCTCCAGACAGCCTGCCGTACTGGGGGTTCTCATGTACTGGGGGTTCTTTTGCAAAGTAAGGGGGTTGTTAATCACTCAATGCCACCCTTTGTTGAATTACCCGCCAGACAGATAGAGTGGTGAGACTGACAGGCCATAAAAATGATTTGAACAAGGTCTGAGCTGCTTTTTTTTTTTTTTCAGAAAAGCTTCTGCCAACACCGTCTCGACTGGACAAGCCAAACCAGGCGGTCTCAGGTTGTACCAGAAAAAACACAAGCCTTCACTACAATAAAAATATTAACAACAAAAATCATTTTTAAAAAGCTATTTAATATTAATAATAATAACTTTTAATATATTTTAAAATAGTAATAATAACATTCATAATTAATTGTTTACATTTCTGTCAGATGTTCTATCCATCCATCCTATCATCCATCTATTCATCCATTCCATTGTCCATCCATTCAACCATCTATTCATCTATACCTTCATCCATCCATCCATTCATCTATTCCCCCACCAGTCCTATCATCCATCTATTCATCCATTCCATCCTCCATTCTTTTATCCCTCTATACCTTTGTCTATCCATTCATCCATGTATTCATTTTATACCTCCATCAATTCTATGATCCATCTATTAATCCATCCATCCATCCATTTATCCATCCATCTCTCAATCCATTCATCTATCTATTCATCTATACCTCCATCCAGCCTATTGTGCATCTACTCATCTATTCTTTCATACATCCATTTTCCAAACTATTTATCTATATCTTGTTTCTATCTATTTATCCATCCTGTTTCTGGGCCACTTGTCCTAAAAAAGGTTGCAAAAAGCTTGGAATCTTATTAAATTTCACTGACACTGGAGACTCCTTCCATCGATCCTTCATAGCATCAATATCAACGATATCAAGTTGCCAGTGTGAACGTTATTCAGTATTAATATTAACCTGGTGGATAACAATGATAACAATGGAGACACATCCTATAATCACTGGATAACTTCAAATAATAGAGTTGAAGATGTGATGATGACCTTCTGCTCTAAACACTTCCTAGAAATAAATCCCCGCCTGCTGGCCAATCAGGGCAGAGAATTCGGGAGCGCTGTGTGGGAACGTGTGAAAAATGTATTTCTTTAAGATCTGAACTTTTTTTTTTCAAAGCGAGGAGACTAAACACATGTGTGGTAGAGTTGAGAAGAACATGCAGAGAACCTGACCTCATCTTCTCATGTGGGGGAAAAGACAGCGATGATAGATCACCAGATAATGATGGATTTAGGATCAGATTGTGGGATCATTTGGGCGTCTGGCGCAGTTCCCAACCCTCACATGGAGGTCCTTTTATATAACCAGTAATCTGCTGCCTCTTTCTTTTCCCACCCATGAAATGTGTGATACCGTTGATTATTTTCCTACAACAGCAGGTCCTGGAGTGGTTGAATCCTCTGCAGAACATCTTGTATTTTTATACTGTTGAAATTTAAGAATTTGGAATATAACTTGGAATTATTATGCTATACATTTAGAAATTATTCGTTGAATGTTTTTCAATAAAATCTCAAATTGTTCTATACTTTTAATTCATTTATTACATTTCTAAAATTATTGTTCTCCATTATTTTCTGTTGGATTTTTACATAACAATTTTTATATCTATTTTTTTAAACATAATAAACAACGCACTTTGTCATGTTACTAAAAAAAACCCTGCCTGAAGGCCACTGAACCTGGAGACTCCTTCCACCCGCAGCGATTTGCCTGATATTAGAAAGAAATTCGTTAAATGTCGAGTTTTTTTATTCGTTTCCAGCAGCAGAAAAAAAAAACTTTTTCACTGTTTGTTTTATTTCTGTAAAATTTCTATCCAGTTGTATTTTAAAACCTGCTTTATTGCTGATTTTGTTTCTATAACACTCCGTTTCGTTTATCACTAAAATCACCGACATTTTAAAAATAAATTTGTTTATTTTATCTATTTATAGTAAACATTTATTATTTATTATAATTTACAATTAATTATCATTTGTATTTTTCTTTTGCAGATTCGTCGGAGAAAAGCAGAGCCAGAGGAGAGATCTAAAGAACGTGTGTGTGTGTGTGTGTGTGTGTGTGTGTGTGTGTGTATACAGAGGGACTAAAAGCTCAGCTGTATTTGCATACACACACACATTCAGGCTCACTGGTTCTTCCGTTAGCTCCCTTTTAGTTTTGATCGGCGAGCCATGATCGCTTTGGCTCACACACACATGGAGGAGGTCAAACACACAAAGCTGTGAATTTTTTGTCCTGAATCAGGAGGAGCTTCTTACTGACGCTCAGACTCCTGGTGTGCCCCTCTCAAGTGCAGCACATGGGAAATAAACACACACACACACACACACACACACACACACACACACACACACACACTTCTCTATCGCTTTCTTCTTGTCTGTACCTGCAAACAAATCAAACCAAACAAAAGGGCAGAATATTTACTTATTTATTTATTTATTTGTATTTCTTTATTTTTTTTGTTTTTTGTTTTATTGTTTTAATGTTTTAATGTTTTGCATATATATTGAAGAAATATTGTTATGTGGCTTTAGGGTAAACTGCACTCAGCCTTTATTTATTTTTATTTGTATTTTTATTGAGTTTATTAAGAAAAATGCATTTTAGCGCGAAAAAAGGAAAAAAAAACCCATTTGTCCGCTTTCCTTAAATCTGTTTTTAAATATTAATAATGTCTCTAAAAAAACAAGGATAAATAAAGTGGAAAATGCTATAAAGAAAGTTTAAATCTGTACCAATATAATATTTACTGTTTTTATTTAAAATGTCGAATTCTAATTAAACGATTAAAAATGATATTCATATGAGTACAAAGTGAGTAACACGACTCGTTTTAATACTCTGATAGAGAGATGGTTAGAAAGACAAACAGACAGACAGACAGACAGACATAATGATTTTGTAAATAAATTAGTTATTAATTGATTTCACTTCTAATTAAAATGGGGGGGTCACAAATAATAATTTAACAAATGAGAATTAAACCGGGTTTTTTAGATCTCAGATTGAGTTCCGATTTTAATTTTAAAGCTAATTTGGCTGTGAATTGAAGTGTTATTAGGTACTATAATGTGTGTGCGTGTGTGTGT